>WEIS01009515.1:0-13619 GCA_013389965.1 Todus mexicanus | reverse complement strand
TGGTCTGCACATCAATCCTTGGTGCTAACTTGAAACAAGGAGTGTTATCACTGCTACGTGCAGAGACTGTCAGTGAAAACACGTAATTAGCTTAAGAAAGTGCAGTTAGTTAGAAAAGACTGAGTCGAAAAATAAAATCTCTGAACAGAATTGATTCTGTTCTAGCTCAAACCAAGACAGAATGCTGAAGTCCTGAAACAGCAGGGGTTACATGAGACCCTTACATGATGCTAGCAGGTACTACACAGATCCTACAAGAAACCGTGATATTCTTCAGCTCCAACCTTGAGATCAGACAAGTTAACCTATAGTATCAAAAGCGGCACTAAACGCTGATATTTAAAACAGAATCACTCCTTCGTTTTCTGTTTTTAGTCAGTGGAGTGTGTCAATCATATGCAGTAAGCCATTCAGAAAAGGAGTGTGGCTTATAAGCATACTATATTGTGTTCTGGAAGAGACAGTCTTTTCCTCTTTGACTAATGAAATTAACATTTCAGGTAACATTAATTATCCAGAAGTCAGATATCTACAGCTCAGTTTGACTACCCATACAAAGATATCAAGTGACATTTCAGATTCCCTAGGGTATAAGAAATACTCTCACAGGGCTAACAGAATAGATGTAGGACCCGTAAAAGAACTATGCTCTTCTGGAATAGTTAGAACACCCAAACATCTCAAAGGCACTAGATTTCCTTCTGTGTACAATGGAATTAAGCCCCTATGTTCCACTTAGTGTTTTGATAGATAACCAACACGCTCTTCCTTTGTCTCCCCATCCTTTTGTTTGTAGTGCAAAGATCCCTTTGCCATTCACCTCACAGCTTTTAGTTTATGAATTCATATTGCAATAAATAGATCCTTGTAGATAAGTTAATAGCCCTTTTCATGTTTGATAAATATTACTCAATTAATATACATACATAAAACTTTGCAATCACTTAACATGCAACATCCACATCCAACAAAGCTGCTTCAACCAGCACTAATATAGTTTTAAACAGAAGTTTCCACTGGTGAGCTTGAGGGTGTCTCAATGAAAAGTGTAATTGTACTAGGGAGAAAACATGAAAATTATCATTCACCATCTTCATTGTTATTATCATCTAGTGTGTTGGAGAACACACCTAAAGGATGCTTGTTTGGTGACCCCACTGCTGGTCTTGTGACCTGACCACTGGAGAGATGTCTCCCTCTCTCTTTTCTTTTCCTTCCTTACTTTCTACCTGGTAGTTTTAAATTGATGTGTGCCACCAATTACAGACTCTAAAAAAGAAGTTTTCTTTATTTAAGATTATTCCAACTTTCTTTATACAACAACTGTGCTATTACTCAGAAATATAGAACCCAGAAACATAGAAGCAACAGCATGATGAAAAAGAGGAAAGAAATCAGCTATGCCAGTGAGTTGGCTTAGGACAAAACTGAGATGTAGCTGTGGGGTGTATTAGGATCAGACATCAAGAAAGACTTTGAGATTTTTCAATCAGTATGAATTTAGATTAGATAAACCATCTCCTGGAATATAACTGCTGAAAAAGTAGATGAAGATCAACGAAACCTCTTGTAGGACTGTATCTGATCAAATTTAAAAATTCTATAGTTGCTTTTTTTTCTTTTTCCTTAGAATTATGTTTACAAATTAGCCTTGTTTTTTAGTATCTGTACTTGGTTCTTTACCACAGTATACAGTTGTCTAAATATTCATCAGATAAAAATGAGGTATCACCCATTCTTTCCCATAAAGATTTTACTTTTTAGATAACATGTCCTCAAAGCTCCTGAGAAAAATCTAACTGTGCTTTGTAGCAACACTTAAAGCTTTCACAGAAATCACAGAAATCACAGAAAGTTAGGGATTACAAGAGATCTCTAAAAGTCATCTAGTCCAATCCTTCCATCGGAGCAGGATCACCTAGACTAAGTCACACAGTAACTCATCCAGGTGAGTTTTAAATGTCAACAGAGAAGGAGACTCCACAACCCCCCAGGGCAGCCTGTTCCTGTGCTCTGTCACCCTTACTGTAAAGAAGTTCCTCCTAACATTTAAGTGAGACCTTCTGTGTTCCAGCTTATATCCACTGCTTTCTTACATGTTTGCTATGTTTAGTTCTCTAGTGTTACTAACATTACTGCATTATTTATTTGATGTGAAGCTGCTAGAGCAACAAGCAGAAATAAATCTCAGTAACTCCAGAAAAGGAGCGTATCAACATACCTTGAAAAGAAGCTTGAAGGGGAAGATAAGACATCTCAAGTACATGCTGCAAAGACCTATTAGAAGATCCTCTTCATAGCCTAAAAGTGAACTAACATTCATGAAAGGATTAGTCTTCACTGGACAAAGAAAACCCTAAGGAAGCATCTGAAGCCACTGAGATTATTTGAGCTTCCAGAAAATAGTATAAGACATAGCTATCTGGTTAGCTATATACTCAATTACTGATTTTTTTTTTTTTTTTCTCCAAACTTTTTGTGTAGTTTCTTCTTACTGGAGTTTTTCTTTTGTTGTTTTGTTTGTTCGGTTGGTTGGTTTGGTTTGTGGGGGTTTTGTTTGTTTTGTTTTTGTTTTTGTTGTTGTACTATTAAAAGGTACTGCAGGCATAAGTATATGCCTGGGTTTTGGAAACTGGGATGACACCTATCTATGGAAAAAAACCCCAAAACCTTCCTCAAAAATTCAAATCACAATTCAAAACACAATAATCCCTTCCAGGAGATATTTTCACTCATTTGCTTGTGAGCTGTGTATAAGCTTGGTACCAGGCATCTCTCTCATCATAATGTGCATTTTAAGCATGGCATAAGAGCAAAAATCTTGAAAATACTGACACTGATTGAAAGCTGAGGGCCCGCAACCATAAATGTAGTGATAGTGGGACACCTTAGGAGTGGAATGTGACTTACTGAGTAAGACCCCACAAAGGAAGAAGGATCAGTGGAGAGGGGTAAAGGTGCTATGCCTGTGAAAGATCAGAGTAATGCAAAGAAGCTGACTTTATCTCAAGCCAAAAGGTACCAGAAGGTGGCTTTTGTTAGAGATAAACAACTACCAATGGTTGATAAAGTTAATTGGTGGTGTAAATGTTTTCCTGGGTCAGACAGTTCAGCACAGGGGGAATGAACACGACTTAGCCCAACATAGAGTGCAAAAACTAGACAACTAGCAAAAGAATTTCAGATGCTAATGGCCTTGAGCTGCCTTCAATCCACGTATTCCTTCCTGGAGACTATGGACACCCAGCCTCGTGACAGTGAGCATCCTGTAGAAAACAGTAATGGGAATCACATTGATATTGTAACTGAACTGTGTATTGCAACTGCTGCATTTTGCTAATTGTTACTTACATTTTCATTGTTTTTTCAGTGTTTTGTTGGCTGAATCAGAAATCCTGTGCAAAGTCAATAATCTTCAGTACATTTCATGTTAAACATTACACTCTCCATACATGGAGCATCTCAGAGAACCTGGTCAGAATGTATTGGATTCTGACAGATGATCAAATACTAAAATATCCCAGCCTCAAGAACTCAGTCCTAACCTGCTTTGAAGAAGAGCTCTCCAGGTTGGCCACCTCAGCATTGGTGGGTAAGACTAGCCAGTAACTGTAGTCATGTTATCGGCTACTCATAAATAAAGTAAGATATGATTATTAGAGAGTGATTTTGTTTTGAAAATGCAGTCATAATGACT
This sequence comes from Todus mexicanus, assembly GCA_013389965.1. Taxonomy (NCBI): domain Eukaryota; kingdom Metazoa; phylum Chordata; class Aves; order Coraciiformes; family Todidae; genus Todus; species Todus mexicanus. Next base: position 9,922 of record WEIS01009515.1, on the reverse strand, counting down.
GATAACATACAAGAATAGCAATTAGCAGTGTGAAGTTAATATCAGTCAAGTATTAAGAGACTGACCTTTATCAGTCTTCTAAACAATCGCATTTATGTCTAATTTCCTGGTATTTACATGTATAAATAGATACTCAGTTGCAACAGATGTCTTTTTGAAAGGTTCTTTCTGCAGAAAAGCTTGAGGCTGAGCTTCTTATATGACCTTTCATTTGAAGAAACACTCTCAGTTTCTTCTGTTTGGAGAATGCAAGGACTGTAAGAGGAACATACCTATCTTCTGTCCCAGTTCCCTCCCAACTCGATTCCCTGGTGGGAGCAGCTGAGCAGGGGAGGGAGCAAAAGTCCTTTGTATGGATTGTGGAGGTGGGGCAGGCGTATTTGCGATCCCCCCTTGCAGGCCGACAGGAGTCAGACAACATGGAGTGAGGGAAAGTGGAAAAACACTTTCCCAGAGCCCAAGTATTGCCCTGTGCCAAGACGGCTTCACCTGCCATGGGCACCTTGATCTTACTGGCGTGGGACCTGAAGTGCTGCTGAGCTGTGATGCACCCCTCAGCCCAGCAACTGACAATAACCTTTGGGTCCAGAGGCAGACTGGAAGGGTGATTTCAGGACCAGAGCAAAGAGATTGGGTGCATGTGGGAGGTGAGTTGTGGTCGGCTAATCCTGGCACAGGGTCAAGCTCCCACCCAATTGCTCACTCACCCTCTGTTTGTCAGAAGAACAGGAGGAGAAAATAGAAAGCTTGTGGGTTGAGATAAAGACAGGGAGATTGCTTACCAATCACTGTCATGGGCAAAACAAACTTGACTTGANGGCCCAGCCAAGGCCGAAGCCGAGGGCTGAGACCGGGGCTGGAGGCCTCAGGGCAAACCTGAAGCTGCCAAGGTCAAACTGAGCGAGGAAGAGTCCCGGAGCCAAGAAAGCAGCTCGATCTTAGAGAAATGGAAAGAGGGTAAAATGGTGAAAAGCTGAGGGATCATGAGGGTCTCAGCCCTTTTCTTCTTCTCTTGGCCCTTTCGCCATTTTGCCCTTTTTTGTTTTTGTTTTTTTGGGTCCCAAAGCTGAGAGAGCAACTCGATCTCAGGGAAAAAAAAAACAAAGGTAAATGGCGAAAAGGCCAAGAGAGAAGGGGTAAGAGGCAGAGACCCTCGTGATCCCTCAGCTTTATACCAAATATGATGTATACGGATATGGAATACCCCTGTTGGCTAACTTAGGGTCACCTGTCCTGTTCGCTCCTCCCTGAAGGTGCAGCCTTTACTTTCCTGCACCCCTCAGTGTGGTACACAAAACCTAGCAGTGACCTTGGTTTGCATACCAACCCTTGGTACTAACGATAAACATGGAACATTATCACTGCTAGAAGCAGACACTACAAAAACATGTTGCTAACTTAGATAGACTTAGCTGAAAAGTAAAAATCATAGAACAGAATTGTTCTGTTCTAACCCAAACCAGGACATGTGTGTTCCCTTTTGTCTGCGACACAATTCTGAGTGTAACACTCTGCTGCTTTTCCTGGAGTAGCTGAAACATTGCCAGAGAGAGTTAGCAAAGGGTTTGGTAATAGACATCCTCTAAATCATCCTTTAAAGCAGGTTCCTGTATGGGGAAAACCAGTTGTGTGTACCTAACTCAAACCCACTCACACACATGCCAAAATGCAGTCAACTTGAACTAACATGACAACACAGATGAAGCATTTCCCTTTTTGCCAAGGCCATTTGTTTACCAAGAGTCTGGTAAGACAGTAGTACACTGTTAGCCCTCCCTCTGAGGTTGTATCTAACAAACTGTTTTATTTAACAGTAAGTAATAATTACATTTGTTTTCTGAAGTAGTTTCCCCATGCTTTATTTTATCTTCTTTCTCAAATTTATTCTTGCTCTCACTGCTCTAAGTAATTTGTGTTATCGCTGATTAAATAAAATAATCTTCTCATGCATCAGCATGCAGATCATTGCATACAGTATGTGACCAAGTATTTGGAAAGAAAAACAGTTGTAGGTAAGGCCTTTTGCGAATTGCAGTATAGATGTGATAATAGGAATAATTCCTAGTCAGCTGTGGGTTACTGCTTTCTAATGTCTATGTAATCAAAAGGCCGGTCAATTAACATTTAACCTACTTACTCATATAGGATTTTTAAATGGAATTTTATTTTCCAGACACTATTTTCATGTTTTCCACTTACACTTCACTGTGTTAAATAGTTACTAGGCAATCATATACACATAGAATAATAGATAGTAATACAAGAATAATTTTATTTAAGCTATTAAAATCATCATTATATAATAACTTCAGCCAGCAGCAAGATTTTAAACAATTTAATTGCAGCATCTACACCTTAAAATAGGAATTTAAATAAAAAGCATATAATAGCTTCTACTTTGGTACAATGCGGTATCAAATACTTGCCTAATATTTGAAATATACCTATTTTTCTACAATTTTAGGGACTATCTATTCACTAGTATTACTGTCCTTAATATCCTAGAATCCATATTACCTTAATAATGATTCTTTATCATCATCAGGAATACTGTGAACCTTAGTGCAGTTTGCAGTTATTGCCTACCTTCATGTCAGTTATTCTTTGAGATTTTTTTGTTCAGTTTGAAAAACTCCGATGTAAATGTTTTTAATAGTGTACTGCGTTTGGCTGGGATAGAGTTAGTTTTATTTGTAGTAGTTAGCATTGGGCTATGTTTTGTACTTGTGAGCAAAATAGCGTTTATAACACATCGATGTTTTAATTCTTGCTGTACAGTGCTTCCACAAGATCAAGCCCTTTCTGTTTCTCATACTGCCCAGCAAGTGAGAAGGTTGGGGGTGTACACATGTTTAACAAATGTCTTCTTTATATCTATACAACTTCTATTTCTGTGTGTTCTTTACAAGTGCAAACACTAACATTTTTCTTATTGCAGCCACCATACACTAACTTTGTGCAATGTATGAAGTATATTTTGGTGAGATGATAAAATACAGGTTAAAAACCCCAAATACACGCGTTTGAGTCACCAAAGTAGTCAGCAGGAAGACTGGGTCTTCTGATATAACTGCAAGAGTATGTGCTTTAATAGGCAAAAACCAGAATACGAGGTCGCTTTGCACATAAACAGAAAGAAGCAATTGCTTTCAAAACTTCAAAATATTTTTTTTTTCTGAAATATATCTGGAATATTATTCTTTATTTCATATACCACTGAGGTCTTTCAAAGTTCTTATTCAATGGAGCATAGCTTTCATCACGATCTTGTGTATCTTCTCTGACTTTTAGACAGCACTTATCAAAGAAGTGGCAAAATGCATGCTTATTTCATCATCTACTGATATTGAAACCTTTATTCCACTTTGAAGTTCACTTATCTAGCATTGTATATTGTCATTGCTTGCAATACCCCACAGATAGGCACCTAAAACTTGTGCCTATGCAGTTACGCCTACCTGTAATTTGTAATTTTAAGTGATGAGTTTGAAATAGAGTCAGTTTGCTGTCTAGTTTATGATAATATAATCAGTAATACAGTTGTACTTGCTTTGGGCTATGTAATAGCCTAGTAGCAATAATAAATTTTTTACAGTCTGTGTACATGCTTTTGTGCATATTGTACATGTGGTTGTATGTGCTTTGGGCTTTGTAATAGCATAGTAACAATAATAAATACTGAAAGTGCTGTCAGCAAGATCCTTGTTCTGAGGGGCTTAATACTGGAGGAAACAAAGAATCCCACAGAGGGATTAAAGAGATAGCAATTATAGGACAAAACTGATAGTGCTTTGTAAAGTATGTGTTATGTTTCAATAAAAGTTTATGTTCAGTGTCATATAGTTTATCATTGACAAGATTAGAATCACAAATAATTAGGATCCAACACACAGATGTACAATTCAGTGTAACAAGTTTTTTAATACACTGCTTTCTGAGTTGCTACTTACCCATCAGTAGTTGCCAACTCTTCTCCAACTATCTTTCAAATGCTAAGCAGTCAATCCTTTATTCTACTGACATCAATTGTTATTTATGAAGGTTTTCCAGTGTAAGTACAGAAATCCTCATCTAGCTTTTCTGTTATTTTGGGACTATATTTTTTCAGTATTTTTTTCCCTATTAAAATTACGATTTATGAATGTATCATTTCAAAGCTTGTTGGAAAACGCACAAAGGAGTACTGAAATTATTATTTTCTTTCAACTCTCTGCAAATATTTAGGGCCAATAACACAAAACTGTCATCAAATAAGGGTGTTAATAAATATGAAAACTGTATATGCAATGACTATAAAGAAAGAATTATATTAATCTCACTTGAATTTCCGTATTTACAATGTATACGTGGAAATAAGCTATAGATTAAAAACACAAAAAATGTAGGTATCTAATGCAGACATTCTAATGTAAGCCATTCTGTATAATCCGGGAAGTCTACTTATGGTCTAATGGCACAGGATATAGAATAGTTCCATGCATTTTTGGACATAAGGACTAATTTGGTTGCCCATATATGGGTAGTTAATGTTATCTGATATTCTCTTCATGATCTTGCCTGATCCTCAGTTGCTGCTCAGAAAAGACAGGTCTCGCATTGGTGTTTGAGATACATACAAGGATAGTAGGTCTAACAGAGGACCAATGAAAGATCCGTGGCCAGGTTGTCAGCTGGATGCCAGGAGAAATTCTTTAAGATATTTCAAATGGCACAAGTCATCTAGTTGGTGATAACTGCATTGGCCCAATTTGTTTAGATACCTAAATCTAGATGTCTTGAATCTGGAGCTGAATAACATTCCAGAAATTGTGAACGTCATCAGTTAGCTTTAGAGAGTCTGGCCTGAAAAATAGTTGACACAAATCCCTCTGGTGCAATTGAGTAGGGAGTCAAGTGCTTCACCATATGTTAGATTAGTCAGCAGTGTAGTTGTCACCTAATATTCTACATTCATTATGCAGGAATTCTACTGGATTAACTCACCTGTATAAATGTAAATCATAGTTTTCCACATTTGACTAGATGAATCCAACTCAGAACAGTTTATATGTCAGTATTCATTCCATAATAACATGTAAAATTACAGTTTTTTCTTCAGATGACTGCCCTGAAACTTCTACTTATTTCTTCCAGTATGTAGTAAGTTTAAACAATCTCTTGAAAGGTCAGATGTTGACTACTTTGATCCATTTCAACATTTATAAAAGGTGATGTTTAACATGGCTTCCTGATAAAACAAGCATTATCATCTCTAAAAAGAAATGCTTACTGTATCAACATCTGAAACATCAGCAATTCTGAACACAAGTGACTTACAAAACCAATTTTAAACATATATATGTATTCTTCCCTAAATTGTAAGGAGCTGAGGGAATGCATTTTATACACAGATGTCATTACTGAGGAAACCTACAGACTTCCAACAAGTAAGTGCTCTGCTCAGAACAAATACATTCTACAGGTACCACTTCTGTTCTGCAACAAAAAAATTGTAATGAAGAAAAGAAAGAAAATAGAAGTTGTAGAGACACCTCTTAAAGTGGGAAGTGGAGCAATTTGATAATCTATACTCAGGACTAGAGAAAACATCACATAAAATAAAACAAGTTTAAAATTCACATCCTATTCTAAACTGTTGATTTTTATTCTTTAAACACTACATGAAAATTATGAAATATCAGGTAGCAAAATACCTCAGAAGGTTGTTGCACATTTATAGCTGTATTTTAAAGTTGTAATTTTTACCTAAATTAAATATCTTAAATGATACTAAATAAATGAAAAAAAAAAATTACAAATAAGCAATATTTTATTAGAATTCTGCATTTTTAGTGACTTTATTCTCCCGGTCAATTTATCTACATAGCATTAAAAATGTGTTTTTTCCTTCAAGTTTACTCACACGTATTTTTGATTTCTGTGAAATGTTAAAACCACAAAAGAATAAGTAACTGCATGAAACCGATTTATGCCTTCTTACTGACGCTGTTCCTCTTTTGGCAGATTCTCAGCCATGCAAGATTTGGTCATCAGAGTGACCATACCTATGTTATGTGCCTGTACTGGATGCAGGTGCTCAGGTGTTGGTAGCAGGGGGCCTTCAGTGGTGCACACCGTGAAGAGAGGTTGGGGCTGCCCCATGCCAGATACAGTTGGTTCCAAATGGCCCCAACTGAGCCACTGCAGAGCACAACTGGGACCCACAGCCGAGATGGTAGCACCCCTGAGAAAACATATTTAAGAAAGGGTAAAATGCTGCACAGACAGTGAGGAGCAAGGAACAAAAGTGTGAGAAACAGCCCTGTGAACATCAAGGTGAGAGAAGAAGCAAGGGGAAGGAGGTGCTCCAGGTGCTGAATCAGAAATTCCCTTGCAGCCCCTGGAGATAGCAACACCAGAACAGATATCCACACTGCAGCCTGTGGAGGACTCCATGCTGCAGGAGTTTGATGTCTCCTCAAATAATTGCAGCCTGGGGAAATACCATGTAGGAACAGATTTTCCCTCATAGGAACTGAAACCCATGGAAGGACCCATGCCGGAGCAAGGGAAAAGTGTGAGAAAGAAGCATCAGAGAGGAGTTATTATGGAGTGACAACAACCTCCACTCCTTATCCCCCTGCATCACTTGGGGTGGGGTTGGGAGAGAGGAATCAGGAATTAAGGGAAAATAGTAGTTCATCATCATTAGAATATTTCGTAGGGGATCTAAGGCACTTTATTTGACTTTCTCCTGACAGGTTAGCAATATTTGACATCCACTGTAACACACCATCATAGTTAGAAGGAGAAAGAGAAGTAGGTGTATATATTACGTTGCAGAGCGTTGTCCCAGGCATCTCATTAACGAAAAAAGTGCCAGAAAGATGGATGATATATTTCTTTGGTTTATCTGGTTTGGGGCACATAATTACAACCATAATGAACACCTAAAACCACTTTACACCTTTAAAACAAGAATACTGTATTTGTAAAGGTCAGTAATAGGGAGTTATTTCCCTGCAGTTGCACATCTTATAAATTCTACAAAAATCTAAGCAGAAAAGAGAAATGTAAGGTTTGGAGAAATTCCTTGTTATTCTTTTTATGTGGAACTCTAGCTCAGCTGAAACAATGAATAAATACTACAGGAGTAAATGAATGATTGAATGACTCTTAGCCATGCAAATAAATGTGATATTTCTGGACAGATTCTTAAAGACAAAAAGAATGTTACATTAATGTACATGATTATACCAGATGAAGATTCAACATATCTTCCTAACTTCATGACAGAGGCTGAAACTGACATTTCCTCCAGAATATCTGTTCTAAAATTGTTTTGTGTTAAACAGGGGTAGCTGTAGACATTGAAGGCCATCTTTGTATCTTTTGGCAGCCTTTTGTTGAGTCTGAAGTTGTATGAATGAATTGTATCACGTTTCTTGTATATTGCTTTCAGAAGCCGAGTGAACCTTAGATTTAAAATTGGCTGACAACTTCTGTAATATTTTTTCAATCAAACAGGTTTCACTTTTTCATATCATATTTGTGTTTGGGGCTTTTAATTGGGAGAAGTGTCAAAAAAAATGTGCATGAGAGAATGGTTTAGGAAAGTGGGGCTTTTTGTATGCTAATAAGTACTTGGTACAGTCTTCTTGCAAAAACAAAGAAAAGAAAATGCTGCTACTATTCTTTGGAAAAAAACTTTTAATAAGTATTATGTAGCATGGACATCAGGAATATGCCTCCTAATAGCCTAAAAAAACCTACACCTATATCTGCTAATGTTTTATATCTTGAAATCCATTCTTCATATATAATCATTATAAAATTGCTAGATACTAACAGCAAAAAAATACTAGTCATTACTTCTGGAATAAATGTGATTTGGTATGGAGTCATGGAGGATGAGTACTTCTATTGTCACTTATTCTCCAAATTTCTCAACTTCTGAGGATGTATATTATGACAAAATTACAGTCATTCTGAATGATTTAAATTCTGCCTGTTTACAGATCAACAGCATGAAGGAAGAGAAAAGAGAGGCAGCTTCATTAATTTCTTGTCAGTGTTAGGTTAATTGTTGGACTTGATGATCTTAAAGGTCCCTTTCAACGAAAATGATTCTATCAATCTGTGATTCAGATTTGAGGCAGAAAATGAATATGCAATGAAAAGTATAATTGTGCAATGATAAGTGTGAACAGTTACTAGCATGGTTACAGAACAACTGAACACTGAGAAGAAATGAACAAGGTCTTTTCTACACAACTCAAAGTCTCTAAATCACAAACCCAAAGCCTTCAGCCTTCTTGACATCTACCATCATGATGACAGAGCAGAACACAAGAATCTAGGAGGGTTATGGAGGGTGTCAGGAAATAATCTTAATAGATATAATAGTTAAGTCAGGGATTGTACTTTCCTAAATTTGTTGATCATGAATATGGAAGAATTGGTAAAGAGAAGCAATAATTGATAGCATTATGATTGATTATAATGTCCATGAAATAGTGGAGAACCAAATCCTGAAAGAAGGGAAGAAGGAAAATTGCAAGGTCTAGACCCTGGGCTTTATTGACATGGAAAGTAGACTTTGGCTTTGTAAGGAATGTGTTAGGTAGGATCCTACGGAAAGCAGCTCTGAAAGGCAAAGGAGTTTGGAAAAGCTAGACGGTCTTTAAAGACAATCTCCTCCAGCCAGAAGAACTGATACTCAGGATAAGAAGATCTATCAGGAGACTAACTTCTCTAAACAGGGAACTTCTGCAAGAGCTCCAGCACACACAAAAAAATTATCCAGATGGTGGAAGCAAGGACCGCATACAGAGGAGAAATTTAAAAACTGTATCTGGCCATGTTTTTGGCCAAAACTTACTAGGAATTGAAACTGGTAAATTATTTAAAGGATAACAAGAAGAGTGTTTACTACTATACGAAGAGTACAAGAATATGCAAAGAAAATGTGGGCCAGCTGTTGAAAGAGAAGCATTTTAGTGACAGTAAAAACAAAGATGAAGTATTCAACACCTTCTTTGCCAGGGGTCTCCTGGGACTTTGTGCCTAAAAGCAGTATTCAAGGAGGAGAAGAACAACCAGTGCTGTGACAGCCAGGGGTCTATTGAGAAATCTTTATCTATACAAGTCCATGCTATCAAATGTGATGCATCTGAAGGTCCTGAGAAAGTATTAATATAATTTCTAGGCCACTATTGTCTTTGAAAGGTTATGGAGCTTGGTAGAGCTCCTCAAAGGGTGAAGGAAAGCATCAGAAGAGCAAATATTACTGAGGGAACAGGAGAAATGTGAGCATCACTTCAGTCCCTGAGAAAATTATTAAGCCATCTTGGAATCCATCTCTGATATCAGAAGATGGCACCTGTTAAATCCATGTTTGACCAACCTGATTGCCTCACATGACAAAATGACTAGATCTGTGGATCAGGAGGAGAAGACTACCCTCATCAAGTTTGTGGATGACGTCAAATTGAAAGGTTTCATCAATCCATTTGAAGGTGAAGCTGTCATTCAGAGCAACCTGGACTTGACAAGGAACTGCATGAAATTCAACAAAGAAATCAGATTTGTCCCAAGTCCTGTACTTGGGACAAACTAGTCTTTATAATAGCACATGTTGAGGACTAACTGGCTGGGTAGTAGTTTTGTGGAAAAGATCTGGAGGTACTGCAGAAGGGCCAGCAAAACATGAGTTGGTATGATACTCTCACCACGCTGAAATCCATCAATGTACTTTATTGTATCAACAAAAGCATAACCATTAAGTAAAGGTAAGTGATTATTTCTCTTTATTCTGCAGTTCTTAGACAACTTCTATAATACAGTGCTCAGTTTAAGGCCTCAGTGAAAAAAAAAAGAAAAGATGTTGATAAACAAGTTTAATGGAAGACCAAAAGATGTTTGGAGGCTGAAGCCTCTAATA
>WEIS01009511.1:0-11578 GCA_013389965.1 Todus mexicanus | reverse complement strand
CTGGATATACACACACACACACTGTATGCTTGTTATTGGACAAGACCAGCACTTAGCAGATGGTCTTGAACTTTCACTGTGGCAGAATCCACCCCAAAATCTCTTCCATTCTTTGCTGTTATTGGAGGGGGGCCACACAAAACAGTAAATGGCCTCTCTGGTAACAAATGACATGACTTGGCCAGGCTGCAATTTCCATATGTAGCTGTTTGTCCTGTCCCTTCATGAAGGTGGGAGGCGGATCATTCCCTCTTAGCCGTAGCCACTCATCACTTCTGTCATCGTCTCAGTGTGCAATGGGTTTGTAATGGTATTAGCGAGCAGTGCTGAAATCCAGGCTGCGTGCCAGGCAGGATCTTACTAGCTGTGAGTCAAGCGCTAGGACTACTTTGGTGTCATGTATGTGTAAAACACCTATTTATAGCTCCCAGGATGTCTGCTGTTGCATTGCTATGGGAGTTGCTCTTTTTTGGTTTGTAAGTCCATTGTAATTTTCAGCTCCTCCCCAAAGAATCGATCTTTAGCCACTTACTCTGTAATTATGAAGTTTATTATTTCTGAACAGTAAACTTTGCAGCTTTCTTGCTGTCTTCTCTTGTATTTTTCAGACCTTTACTTTCACTTGCCAGAATCTTTCTGCATTCTAGCCCTGTTCTCAAATACGTAGCTCTTGGTATCTTCTGCAGATTTAATAAGCAAGTTCTCTATTCCATTACCCAGGCAATTACTGCAAATACTGAATAGAAGTGAACCCAGGACAGACCTCTCTGGAACCACACTCAATGTTCCTACATTTTTTGACAGGAAACCATTAAGTACATCTCAGTGTGTGCTTTGCCAGTTAGTTACGCATCTACTTTGGTTTTGTCTAAGTCATATTTCCCCAGATTTTTTTCCTATGTGACTGTGGGAAAATCTTTGTCAACAGCGAGAACTTAGGAGATCTGTATGTTCACTGTGCCAATAAGCTTGATGTGATCTCTCCCAGGCAGATATTTACTAATTCCATCTTTTTCCTTTAAGCAACCTGCTTACTTTTCTCCTTTTTTTTTTTTTCCCCTGTATATCAATAGGGAATCAAATTACTGTTTGATCTATGCTCTTCCACCCCTTTCCCTATTCCCTTAAACAAAAACTAGGCCCACTCTAAAGTTCCTGAACGACTGACAGTCCCAGTACTGCCACCGCTAGAGAGTCACTAAACACCCCGGGTTGAGTCAATTATTTTTACAGTACATGAACAGAAGCTGATCTATCCGATGTGGAACTAAGGGCATTCTCAGCAGAGTGTGTCTGAAGGTTACTTCTCCTCTTGGGTGACACTATGAAAATGTTGTTCACTGGTCTGATCAAATAAAGTATCCTTCCATGGTAAACAGCAGGTGAAAGCACACGCAGCCCGACGGCGGCATATCTGAATGGGACAGGTTTCTGTAGGCTTCCAGGCATCCCTTGTGAATTCACTGAGCTATTGACGCTCTTACTTTCAGCATCCAAAATAACCTTTGTAGCGCATTTAGGGGCTGGGGGGAGGGAAATACCTGTTTGGAATGAGAACCATATCGTGCAGAAGAGTAAAGGATATGTCTGTGCATGTGAATAGCCTGTTTTGTATAGCAACGGAGAAAGCTCCTAGGCTAAAGAGCTTGTTGGATAGTTCAGAGAGGAGCAGTGCTGCTCTAGCTTGATAAACGGTATCCTGAGGCTTTATGGTTCAGATGGGCATGACAAATCCAGACTTGGATGGTATAAAAAAAGATGACCTCTCTCTTCTGTGGTGTTGCTGGTCATTGAGTAATTTTCCTGTTAACAGGAGTTACTGTGCATTAAGCTAATAACATTTATCTGGGGCACTGGCCACTGCGTGTGCATTTGTATAATATGTTGTACCTATTGAAAGTATTGCAAATGCTGAAGAGAGTCTTCAATGCACAGAATTAAGGGTGTTCAGCTGTTTAGCAAGCTGCTACTTTACCAAATAAACACCTGCTTTAACTGTTAAACCCCCTCTGCTGTCCTCTTTTAAGTATTCGCAAATACTATTTTTAGTTTAATGATAGATGGGGAGGGTCTTGAGGCTCTCAAGGGCAGTGGCCTTGCTCTAAGCGCCCATCACTGTTGGGTCCAAGGTGGTACCTGACCTGCAAAGTGGTGGTAATAGGAGAGACCAACCATTTGGACTGGTCTTGGTAAAGAGACGCTTGAGAAATTTTGTTTGATATGCAGAGGAAAAACGAGTGTGGGTTATTGGTGAGATGGATGTTCCAGTTCCAGTTCTGTTCTCTGATGTTTCTCCCGTCTTTTCCAGAGTGACGACTTCTGGAGTCATGGAAGGCATGAAGAAAGTGAAGAAAGTGGTGAACGGATCGGCAGAGCCCCAGGGCGAGTGGGAAAACACGGTGTGACGGACTGGACGAAGGCAGCACTTTCAGAGAAACTTTTTTTTTTTTAATTTATTAATATTACTCTCAGTGGAAAGGGAGCAACTAGCACTTCCCAACACTGAAACTGCAGTGGGGTGTGCCTGGGGGGGGAACAAAGCAGTGCAGAAATCTAACTATTCCTTGGATCGTAAGAAAATGGGATCTCTCGATACCGGCAAGGAGCGTGAAGCTTTCCTAGGGATTTGGGGTAGCTTATTCTTTTTTCCCCTTTCTGGATCGGTTGGGTGTTCTGAATTGTTTGCAGTTGCGTTCTTCAGGATGTGTAATACTAATGTGAAGAGAGACCTTTAGTGTGTATGTAAAGTATATATTTTATATAATATGCATATATATATATATATAAATATACACACACTTGCTATGTAACATGTATGCTGGGAAATACAAAGCGTGTCAGAAGGTGGGAAAAGAAGATAAGAGATGTAAGTATTTTTGGTTTTTCTTTTTATAAACACTCCTTGTGGCTTGGACAAAACATGGCAAAACAAAGAAAGAGAAATAACTGCAGTTATTTGAGAGACTCAATGGGGTATTGGATCAGTGACTTCTCCCACTACTCACATCAGTGGGGAAGTTGATCAGTGTCTTGTTTTATCCACACAGGTACCCACTAAAACGCGTCAGGTTTGCAAATGTGTTGCTATCCAGGGAGCAGGTGACTGTTCTGCATCCAAAGCACTAGCCTGTAGTGCAATAAGCGCTAATCTCAGTTCTCCACTGCTCCTGGAATTACTCTTGATTCACACCCACCTGGCAAGAAGTACACAAGAGGTGTAAGACTGATGCTTGCTTTTTAGGGGTCTGTCGTGCTGTCGTAAACATTTAATTCTTCCAAGCTGTGACCCAGAGCACTTCGATCTGCTTTATAAAATATTTCCAAGGTATTCCAAAAGGCACTCCTTTCTAGCACAGTATAAACAGTACCAGAAGCTCCAGTGGAACTCTTGTCTAGCAAATAATACTGCAGCATAAATCTCTGGTTCGCCATTGTCCCGAGTTGCTTATCCTCTCTGGATGGCTACTTGTACCTCTCTGGCTGTGGAGGATTAATGACATTGCTCTTTGAGAGGAGCTGAACTGCTCAAAATGGTATTGCCGCTAAAACCAGGCAGCTGCAGCTCCCAGTCCTAAATGGCTTTTTGTCAGGAAGGGAGAAGGTTATGACCAGAGCCTCAGTGCAGGGGAATACACAAGTCTTGACTATTAGCTGCCAACTTGCAGTGGAGTCTGGAGAGACCTGTTAGAACTGCCACGTGCATTTTATCTGTAGCGCACTTGAGCAAGGCAAGCTGGTGCCTGTAGCTGCAGTCGTAAGGCATAGCAAATCAGTGTTAGTTCGGGGGAGGATGGAAGCGGTTCACTGATGTAATGAGGATAAGCTCTAAGAAAATAAATCAAGTCTAGCTCACTGACCCACTGAAGCCTTAATGTTCACGTAGAGACATTGACACATGGTGCTGTCAAGCAAAGTGCTTCTGTCATGGTGACAGAGAGAGGCATCGTCACAGAGCTTCGGATGTGCCAGCGTCCTTTACAAACTCACTTAGGGATTGCTTTCTTGACTGAAGGGGCTACATCTCTGGAGCACAATTGAGTAGAGAACTACTAGCCACTAGGTTATTCTATTCCTTAAGTTTAGAGGCATGATTTTCTTTGCAACCTTGAACCACTTGTTCAGTCTTGAACAGAGATTGTAGAACTCTTAGATGAGCAGCCTGTACCACGACTTGCTATTTGAAGAGCAGCGTTGTTTTCTCCATCTACCGCTTCTTTTCCCAGGTGTTGGTTCTATGCAACATGGAAATGGTAGAAATTAATCTACCTGCTTTGATACCTGAAACTGGTTTCCCTTCAGATAAAGCACAAGAACAACCCTCTCCTCTGGGTGCAGAGTCCTCTCCTCTGCGCAGCTCTAACCACACAATAATCAGAGCGGTGATAGTTTGACTTGTGCTGTCATTGTCTTGCAAGGATATGGTTTTAGTGGAAACTAGAAAGGCTGTTGATGACCTATGAGCCTTTTGGATCTTCTGTATGAAGATATCTGCTGCATGTTAAGTAGCTGAGGTATGAAAAGTAGAACTATAAACAAGCACAGGCAGCCCCAGCTCATCAAACACTGAAGTACAATACCTGAAAAACGGATCCTCTCACTCTGCACAGTTACTCTGTCCTTGTGGAAATGTCGCTGTCTGCATCCAAAGGGCTACTCAAACAGGCTGTGAACTTTGCTCAGAGCAGGCCACTGGAGACACGAAGTCTGTTGGCAATGAAGTATGTAAGGGATAAGGATTTGCTGTCAGGAACAGAAATGCAGTTAATCTGGACTTAATGGTTTCTTAGAAGCTGTTAATACCTTTTGTGAAGGAGATGTGAAATTCTGATGGGTGTGGCATTTCATCCAAACCCAAGAAAGGCTGTGCCAGGGTCCCAGCCTGTGCTGAGCTGGTTCCAAACAGCTGCCCATGCCATACTTCAGCATCGGTGGAGCCGCTGAGTGCTTTTACCTTAGTCTCAGGTTTCTTTTTTTATATGTACTTTTTAGCTGAAGTTGCGTATGGTGTAGGTGTATCTGCCAAGTCCCTGGCTCACTAGTCAAAGGCCAAAAAAATGGGTGATTTCTTTTTGTCTTGGCGTGAAAAGCTGCAGCAGCACTATGAAAGTGTTTTTAGAAGAGCTTTTTCCAAGTTCAGACCTCAGCTTCACCCGTCAGCTCTGCAACCAGCTTCAGCTGGCGCTTGATGCAGGACCCCAACCAGGAGTACAACAGTAGCTAATCAGACCCAGGCATTAATAAAGAAAAGGGCTGTGAATGTACAAGTCGAAAACCAGAGGGACAGAAAGTTCTTACTGCAGCCATTTCCAAAGCAAATTTTCTCTTTGAAATTCCTTGGAGCAGGTTGAAAAATTTGTGTTGCAGGGTCACGTGCTGGATTGGATGGTATCTGGGGTGCTGGAGGATAGGGAGGACGGCTGCAGTTACACTTCTCTTGCAGCACGGTGTGTGCTGCACCAGAAAGTACCGACGGGAGGGCTGCTCCCTTCCTTTCCTCCCAGGCAAGCCCACGTCTGCATGACTGGCAAGTGCCTGATGATGGCTGGTGACATGCAGCAGCTGAGAGCTCGCCGGGCGGGATACTGGCAGCACCTGCCCTTCCCATCCTGACGGCTGCATGTGTGGTGGGAAGCTCTGCCCTTCACAGGGAGGGAAGATAGAAGAACTGCCTGTGGCTAACAGATTGCTTTGGGATCCAGCCTTACTTTCCTCTGTCTGCCTTTTACCAAAGGGAGCAACTAAACCAATCGCCCTGCGAGTACGCGGAGGTGGGATGACAGGGGTCCTGGAATAGCAGGTCTGGGCCAATTGCGAATAAACAGGTTTGAATGCAGCCACGTGTTTTGCTGCAGTGGAGTGCTCGGCACCCTCTGCAGACAAAAATGAGCTTGGTTCAGTTTTCGGTTGTAATGCAGGTTATGCCCTAATAAATCCCTGTTGATGACATGCAAATGGCACTGCTGCACTCCTCCTTCCTGCTGTAACTGCTCAGCAGGCTGTCTTCCAGAGGAAACCGCCTTGCACTGCAACTGCCAGCCTCTTGCATTCTTCAGGCTCAAAAATGTTTTCCTTGATGGTTCATCAAGAGACGTACTAAAAGAAAGCAAGACATAATGGGGTCATCCGGAACGTTGCTGCTGCTCGCTCAAAACGGAGCAGTTTGAGTTGAAGGAGCCACATGCTGTCCTATTAAGATGCTCTTTCATACTGTCATCTAACTCAGCGTGTCATGATCTGTGCAGTGCATTGTTCGGTGCTTCTCTCCAGCCGAGTGTCCTGTTCCTGGATTTCCATCCTGGCAATACCCTGGGAGCATGTTGTAAAAATTTGCTGCATTGCAGTATTTTGTCTTGGAGCTAGTAATGTGGAAGATGTATTTTTCTAGGCTAAGTGGACTCTCTCTAGCATGAGTGTGCATCCGCCATGGATCCTTAAGCACTGTAACATTCCTTCTGGCTGCGAAAGGGCATGTCCTGATCCCTCCAGTGTGCACATCTGGTGAAAGTCCAATGGAAGATTTTTCGGTGTGTTAAGTCTTTTCTTCCTTGAGGTACGCTCCTCTTAGAGAAGAGGAAGGCAGGCTGACCAGTGACACTCAAATTGACAAGAAGGAAGGTTTGCTGCTTGGCTATTTGAAAATTGCCCAGCTGCTTTTGAAGCAAATATTGAGTATTTGTGTGTTGTGTTGAGCTCTGAGAACTGAAGTTGCTTAGCTATTAAAAAATAATCAGGTATTAGCGCTGATATTGAAGGGAAAGAAATCCTTCCTCCTCCAGTCTACCTGATTTGTTCCTTTGTTTGGCCTGTCACGATAGCTAACGGACCGTTACTTTAAAGCAAATGTGTTTTATCGATTCTGTGTTATGACCTCCATTTCCATCATAAAACATTTCCCCATTTTTCACCTTTGTAAATAGAGCACAGAGCTGTGGTCAGCAGCAGATGGGGAGGTACAGAGTGAGGCTTCAAACATAACAGGACTTACCCTGTCCAAAACCTGTGACCTCGTAACTTCAGTAACCTGAGTGTTTCATGAAAACTGAGGTGGTGCTGCCGAGAGGCTCTTGACCGATGTTTCTTTGTGTTCTCTGGGGCTGATTTGCCTGAAAATGTTGTTGTAAATTGGATTAATTTGGCTTTTGTTGTAGCTGCTGGGTATGATGCTGGTTTGGGCTTATTAATCACTTTTACTTAGCAAGATTGGGACGCTGTGTATTTTTCCCCCTTGTAGTTTCTTGCTTGGATGTAGCAATGGCTCTGTAAGAACTGCACGTATGTACTTTTACGTGGTTGGAACAGGATTTAAGAAAAGTACTGAGATACTCACATCTAAAGTGATGGTTCTGGAAGAAAGTGGCTGAGGAAAGAGTCGCTCCTTGGAGGCAGACTGGCTCAAGAACTCATTTAAAATGTTTTGACTGCAGCTATCCTGTATAAAGGACAATTCTCAATAAATATTTCCCTGTGGGATTTCACTCGGCGTTCTAATCTCTGTAGTAAAGCAGAGCCCGACCTCCACGTTATCAGAAGCTCTTTGTCATGTAGCTGGGGTCCTGGAGCGCTGGGCTGGTACCTGTTCTGTCCAAACAGAGTATGGGTCTAAATAGCTTCCCTTTCCCCTTAGTAACTATTAATAATTAATTCTAGATCCTCTTGTGTCATTAAGCAGCTTTAGGGCACCTTGTACAATGTAGCTCTGAATTCATTTAGTAAATAACCTCTAAAAGAGCTCAAACCCAACTGTCCTGTGCAGCAAGGTCCGGTTCCAGGGTTTTTGGTGACCTGTAGATAACCTGTTCCTCAGTTCATGTGCAGATGTACAAATGGAATTTTTTTTTTTTCAGTATTTTTTTAAACTTTATTAAAAGAACAGCAAAAAAAAAATCTGACGCAAGGTAGATACAAACAAGGGCAGTCTCTGTAACATGATTTCCCTGCTGTGATGCAAACGTGTAAAATAAAGATTGACCAGAAAGAATTTTAATGCATCTCATTTTCTGCTTCTGAACTGCTAGCAACCAGGTGGACCCGTTGATTCCAAAGCCTGCATTTCCATTTGCAGTGGTGAACATCTGCATCAGGGCCAAATCATGAAAATGTTGTGTAGAAAAAACTTCTAGGGGAAAAGCTTTGCTGTCAGTGACCCATGGCGGCATCCGCTGAGGTTTCCATGAGCTGAAAGATCTCCAGGTATTACAGCTGTGCTTGTACGTGCCTCATTCCTCTCTCTCTTAGTTTTGCAAGCTGAATTTCTGTGGAGTGAGTCTCGGATGGCAGAGTTTCTCATGGACCCGTTTCTAATGGCCTGGGCAGGCAGGAAGGCGGGTGCATCCCGGGCTGGTTGCTGCTAGCCAACGTTGTGGTCCCCTTGTTCCCCAGGGGTTGGTGACATCTTGCCATGCAAGGGAGGACAAGGAGCTGGTGATTTGAACTTTGGTGACCAGATACAAATGAAGGGTAGAAATCTGTATTTTAAGTAACATCCTTCGTGGCTCTGGCACGAAGGGGAAAATCCTTGACCTGTTTTAGGCTGGACTGAGGGTGATTTGGGACTTCTGCAGTCGTTCTCTTCCTGTGGTGTCAGGATCTAACCACGCGTTTCAGTTCTGCAAACCAGTTGGGTTAGCAGGGATGACGAGGATGAAGTATTCCTGTGAAGTGCCCTTCCTGATAATCCCCCGCCCCTCAAAAGCATATGTCCTTCATCACATAATGTCACTCTTCAAGATGTTTCTTACAGTTTAGCCCATCGTTCTCATCCTACCACCGAGGGGTAATGCCAAAAATAGCCTCTGTTCTCTACCCAGCAAATCCCAAGCAGCCAGTTCTGCATTGCCTCAAGCCTTTGGGTGGGTGGTGGTTTACCAGGGAACTAAACTATAAAAAGTACATGGCTTTTAAACTTACCTAATACCCTGCTGAGGAATCAAACTAACTTCATGTGATGACGGTGATGGGTGGTTGGTGCACTGGGGTAGTCTACATCTGTTTCATGCAGGTACTTCTTGGATGTCGGGTTTCTCCAAAGTGAACATCCTCTGCTTTTTCTCTTTGTCGTATGTTTGGGCTTCAAATATTCCCCCTTGAAGTGGCAGCAGCGAAACTCGTCCCTCCTGTAAGTGCATCGTGCTCCGGTGGAGTTAGCTGCACTGGGCCAAAAAAGAAAGGTTATGTGGGGAAAATAATCTAGTTAAGGTCTATTGCAAGTGGAGATTGTCTGGTAGATGTACGTGGGGGGAAGAATAAACAAAACCAGAGCCCTGACAAAGCTTTCCTCATGTGCAGCGTCTGGGTGCAAGTTTGCAGGTGTTCTCCTGTCCAGGGCAGGTAAATTGTTTTACCTGCTTTAAGAATTTTCCTCTAGTGTCTGAAATTCTGAGTGTCAGGATTGTTTGCTGCTCCTTGTTGCAGTCCTGCTGTCAATGCTTCTGCTCTGGCAAGATTATCTTCATGACTGCAAGGAGCTGCCTTCTCTTTAAATCTCACTTTTACCTTCCTTTGCCTTCTGACTGACAGACTCTAATGAGCAGGAGCGTGTTGTAGTGCCCTGTATGGTGAATGGTCAATAAAAACAAATTGCTTTGTACAGAGGAGGTAATAACACCGCTTGTATTGGCACAGCTGATCCTGACACTGGGGTCCTCAGTTAGGAGACGAGGGGCTTTCATGTGTCTTAATAACAAATCCCTGTCACCCCTTTCTTCCTTTCCATCTCATCCATGGAAAATAACGTAACTGGGAGTGACATTGCCTTCTCGTGACTCTTTCCCCCTGTGGAATATTTTTAGTGGGGTGGCTGAGCTATAAGGTGTGCGATGGCTCTTCTGTTACTGAAAAAAATAAACAGGCGTGCAAGGTGAGACTGTTACAGCTGTGGTAGGTGGCATAGGTGAGGATTAAAATAGAGAGGACAGCTTAAAACTCTTTTTACTGCTCCCTCTTGGGATGATTGTGCTGAGCTTGGCAAGACTTCCAGCATCCTCCTCGGTGAGAGGAGATGTGAACATCAAGGGTAAATACATTAATAGGGCAGGGTTTTTTTGTCCCTGAGAACATGGTTCTGGGGTACTGATCTTCAGTCCCAAGTCACTTTTGTAGGGTGGCACAACATCCCATCGCCCTAAAAACACTTGTGCACCCACCACTTTCTGCAGGTGTGGGTTAGTGCCCCGGCTGCCTGTTCCCCTGAGCTGCTCGGGGGGCTTTGTTCTGCAGGAGCTCTTTGAAAATGGAAGGAATCCCACACCCGACCTGGCTGTGAAGATGTTGATCTACATCTCCTGGGAGAAGCCAAATGTGTTCATTTTGGGATGGATCTCTTACCAGGAGGCGGTAGCCAAATTGGAGGGGCTACAAAGAACAGCTGCCATGACTGAGAGGAGGGAATTGAGTAGTGCCAGAAGCTTACCAGAATTAAAACTGTAAGCCTGATGAAGCGATGATTAAAGAGAGCAGGGAAGATGTAGCCCGCGACAAAATGGCTGCGTTGGGGGAAACCGCAGAAATGGGGGGGGGGATTAGTGTGGCTCAAGGCCTGAGCTGTGGAGAAGTGAGATGAGATGAAATGTAAGCGGAGGAAAACAAGATGTTGGGAGAAACCTTTGGTCAGTGAGGAGGGTTTGGCTGCAGAAGCTCCCTGGAGAAACGGAGGCTGTTCTGTGTTGTTTTAGATAATCAACACTAGACTGGACAAATCACTGCTAAATATACTGGAGGGATTGACCCCATCTGGGCTGTGAGCTGGATGAAATGCCTGACTCGGTCTGTTTCCATTTGCTTATCTCCGTGTGAAGTATATCTGGTGCAAAATTTCTGGTTTGGAGGTTCATTTGTGTTTTATTGTTAAACCTTGTAGATGCCTTGAGCGAGCTCGACTGCTCCATAGGAGGAACATAAAAGTACTACATTAAAACAGAGCCGGTACATGCGTCCCCTAATCTGTATTCATGGTAAGTCAAGGTTTTAACTGTTGTTGTAAAAACCGAGCAGAAGTATCTGCTGGGATTTACCAAGCACACGATGCCATGAATCAGAGCAGCCTTTTGGGAGGCAGCAGTTCAACCTCGTATGGCAACGAGGTTTGAAAAATAGGTACAGGTTCATTTTGTATGTTTGAGGAGTTTGTTGTTGTGGTGGGGGTTTTTAATTTAATGATTGCAGGGCAGGATTTGGATGGACAGACACCACTGCTGACAGCGCAGTTTGCTTACGAAGCTTGCTCAAGAGGCTCGTGTCGTGCTAAAACCAGAGCAGGTCAGCAGTGACTGTCCCCAGCCGCTCTCCTTGGGCCACTCCACGGCGGTGTCCGTGGCGGGTGGTGCATGCAGCACACGGACCCACGCACCGAGAGGCTGACGATCCACTCTGACTCATGAGTAATCTTTGAGAGAGGCCAACTTCTGTCTGAAAACCACCACTGCAACCATTCCCCGCGCCTGCTGCAGATGCCTGCAGCTCAGCACTGAGTGGACAAAGACACCGAGCTACCTTCAGAGTGGAGGCTCGGGCAGGAAAGTAGAGCTGGCAGCCGCACACCTTCCCTTTATGTTGAAGGTTCTCATATATATATACACACACA
>WEIS01009436.1:0-14463 GCA_013389965.1 Todus mexicanus | reverse complement strand
ACCCAAACCAGTCTACAACTCTATGATTCTTTTTTTCGGTTGTCTGCAGCAGAGCTCCTGACATAGGTCAAAGGAGGTGACAGACCTGCAGAGGGGTTATGATCACCTGTCTAGTGTATGACTTGTGAGCTGGTTCTGAGAGACTTGGCTCTCTCTTATAACAGTTGTATAGCTTGTGTGTGGTTCTAAGGTGTGTGGTTCTGGCTGTGGAGTCAGAGTCCACCCCAGCAACTACCTCGACTTCCTGATGCCTGTTTGCTCAATGACTTTATCTCAGTTACAGCCAGTGGCCGTGATGAACCTTCACTCTGTTCCTGGTGATTTTTCTCTCCTCTTCAGAGCAAAGTACATGGAATACTACGAGTCCAGAGACTTGAAAGCCTTTTCAGCAGAACCCCTGCTTGTTTACCCCACCCACTACACAGGGCAGCCGGGCTACCTCAGCGACACAGAGACCTCTACCATCTGGGACAACGAGACCGTCTCAACGGACTGGGACAGAACACACTCCTGGAAATCCCGGCAGCAGGGGAAGATCCACAGTGATGCCCAGAACAAGGACGCCCTGCCGTCCCAGTCATCTCTCAACACGCCATCCTCCAGGGATGAACTATGACTGCCTGCTTCCCCTGGGACTCTGTTGACAGCTGAACCTGCCTCACACTTTAGCTTTTCACCCTTGAAAGTTGTAGAGCAGCTCTTCATGTGGTCTCCTTCCCACTGTGTTGAATGGAAAAGCATCGTGGTTGGGCCGACAACAAATCAAGCCACTTAGAACTGGGTGGTAGATGAAGGAGGAAAACCAGAACTGCCAGAGTGGCAGAAAAGAAGGCAGAGATCTGAACAAAAAGCCCTCAAGAGCTTTTCTGAAAAAACAACCTTGAATGACGTCTTTCTACCGTTCTTTGTGTAGAATTACTGTATTTATAAAGATTAATATATAGAGGTGTACAAGTATTGAAACCTTTCTGGAGAGCTGTTACTGGGCTGCTGGGTAACCATTAACTCCTTGTAGGTTTGTAGGCTTTCAGAACCTTGGCCTTGGAGAGAAACTGCATTTGGGTAATTTGGCTTTGTTTTACAAAGGTTTCCCAGTCAGAATCAAGATGGTTTCCAAAAAAGTTCAGCGTGTTGGAGCAGTGCTCCTCTGTAGTGTCTTCTCCCTTATCACACCTCCATAGATAACTACTGATGGCAGTTTCAAAACTTGATAGATCCCATCTAAACAGGCCTCCCAGTCCAGAACTGGCATGTCTAAATTCTCGGAAGCTGGCAGAGGAAGTGGAGGGTGCTGGGTTTGTTGACCTCTGCACAGGAACACAAGATGAAGTTAGTCAGTGTCATGTCCTGCTTCAGCCCCGCCTTGATTTATTCCTTCAGGAAAGCGAAGCCTGACAACCTATTCACAGGCCTGTTGAATTCGGCCATAAAACCAAGCCTAGGACTTCTAGGAACCTGAACCCTAAAATGTTTGGTTATGAACCTCTTGACACTATCCTTATAAACCCAAAACGGTCTGCACAGAAATGTTGTCACCTGTACCGTTCTCGACAGCCTTGACAGAATTGTGTGCTATGGGACAGAAAGGCGGCTTGCCTGGATACTTTTTCACGTGAGGAGCAAACTTGTTTTATTTTTGGAAAAGTTCTGATATACTTGCTGTTGGCTAACATGTCACCAGAGTATGGTGTTTATTTTTCTTAAACCAAACCATTTCTCAGAGGCCAGGTGATCACTGCTTCGGTTTAGCTGGCCCAGACCTCAGGCTGCAGGCTGCTAGTGCAGGGGGATGATGCTCTCCTGAACTTGCAGTCTAGAGACTCACCTGCTGGCGGATCTGTACGGTTGAGTATGTGTGGTTGGCTTGTTGTTTTTTAAAGTTTTTGTTTGTTTTTAATAATTTCTGATTAATGTTGTGCTTTCTGCTAAAGAAGCCATGTTATTACCTGTCAGCTGGTCTGATAATACATAGAACCTGGTGCAAGATGAGGAGCTGTGTGCAGTCTTCATTGGGAGGGAGTAGCCCTGTCTGGGGGTCAGCTCAAGATCTTTTTCAGCTGTGTCACTACCCTGAGGTCAGTGGCTGTATAAGTGTGCCTGTTCTGCAACTAAACAGGCTGCCCCAGGGAAATGGCGGAGTCCCCATCCACGGACGGATTTGAAAGCTGTGGAGATGTGGCGCTGAGGGAGGTGGTTTAGCAGTGACCTGGCAGTGCTGGGTTAATGGTCTTAAAGGTCTCTGCTAACTAAAATGATTCTGCCACGTTGAAGCCACGTTCCTTCCGCTGTCTGGACTGGAGCAGGTACCCATCAACACTGTGAGTATGGAGAGCAGGTCTGGTGTGGGCCACCATGCACAGCCTGTGTCATTCCTCTCTGACAAACCCTCTCGCTTCCTCCTCAGGTCTCGCTCTACAAGTGGCAAGTCTGACCTGGTTGAAGCACTGCTGAGCATGGCAAACACAGACAAGATTATAAGAAGCCTGGTGTGGCCTTCAGAAGCAGGACAGCTGTGACCTGGTGAGCATTCAGCATATTGTGTCAGGTGTCAGCGTGGATGTGAGTACCATGTTACTAAGTTGATCTGTCATGTCAAGCTTCCCTTGGGGAGTGGGGCTGATTTTGCAGTGCAGCTGTTTCTCCAGGCCTTTGGTAATTCTGGGCAGCTGCTGGAGCTAAGGAGGGAAGAGTGCACCAGAGGAGCAGGGCCCCAGCTTCACGTAATACCCGTAGGGGCTTCCAGGTCTCCTAAGGTGTATCTGAGTCTGGCAGAACAGCAGGGATGAGCCAGCACTGGGAGGAGCGTCCCTGGTGAGCCTCATGCAGGTTTAGCACCGGCAGCTCCCATGTGGAGGTGGTTAGCTGGGAAAAAAAACAACCCTTGAAAATGAAGTTCTTTCTTCTAGCAGAGCTTGACAAGGGGTAAGTAAGACCAGTGGAAGCTGGGAACAGGTTTTGCAGCGCGTAAGTAGCAAGGCAGCTGAAAAAAGCAGCTCATTCCCAGGAACGGTTATGGCCACAGGTCCTGAAAATGGTTATCTGCAGTCAGCCTGCTCCTAATCTAACAACTTGGACACGTTTAAGAAAGGAAGACTGCTCCTGGACTTGCAATATCGTTATTCAAAATTCCGAGTTCACAAATTGATTGTATTTATCCTGAAGGAAATGAGTAAGGTTGTGGTGTTCCATTTTCGTCTAAGTAGAAAAAGAAAAAAAAGCAGGAGGCAGCTTAAATTCAGGGTCCTCTTTCTTTTGACTTTGCTGTTATAACACAAGAGATGCTTAAGTGACAACTGCCACAGTTCAGGGACTGCTGGCTGCTTTAGGTGTCTCCCCGTGTTGAGGTGACATGAAATGGCAGCTGGTATGAGGGGACAATGGGCTGTGCTAAAAGGTAGAGGAAGCAGTTGTGGTTGCTATGATCAACGCACTGGGACGGCTTTTGCTTTGCTGATGTTTCCTTTCATTCTCTACAAGCTCAGTGTGCAGCTGGACTATGAGCTCACGATGAGCTGCTGCTGTTCGGGGGGAGTAGAGGAGAGAAGACGGTTTACTTGAACACGCTGCTGAAGAACTGCGGAGGCCATCCTCATAAAAATGTTGAGGAATTAGAAAACCAAGCCTGGCCGGGATGCCAACAGTGTTACAAACAGCACAGAACTGTTGGCGGATGTGGTGTTGGAAGAGTAGAACACAGCGCTGGAGGAGGGTTGTACCTGAAGGGTTACAGCTAAAGGGAGCACAGCTCAAATGAGGTATTTCAAGTTCTCTGGGTGGCAGGGAAGGATGAGTTGTGGGAGGTGGAAGGAGCTGAGAACAGTTACAAGTGTCCCTGGAAATGTTTAAGGGCAGGTTGGATGGGGCCTTGAGCAACCTGGTCTAGTGGGAGGTGTCCCTGCCCATGGCAGGCGGTTTGGAACCAGATCATCTTTAAGGTTCCTTCCAACCCAAACCAGTCTGCGATTCTATGAAAACAGTGAAAGTAATGAAGAGACTGACAGTGGGGCTAATGGTGTGAGAGGTGTAATAAAACCACAACAGACACACAGTAATAAAGCCTTGAAGAAAAAAACAGATGAACACCGGGCAAAGATTAGTGGAAAAACAAGTTTATATACTTATTGTATAAAGATTACAGGTAAGCAATTAAAAAATTTTTTTCAAATATAACCTTTTGGAGGATGGAATTCTAATATCGAGAACATTCACCTTTCAGCTTTACACAGACATACCACTTCTGAGTGAGCAACACTACACTTAACAATCACTACTGGACAGACATCAACGCATGCCTACACTGAAATGCAAAGAGAACTGAACTTCGGTGTCATCTCACCCTAACGCTGGGCAAAGGTTAAGGCTCAGTTACCAACTCACCATCTTCACCCTCTCAACAACGATAAAGTAGGGAGGCTTGAACCTGTTCAGAAACTGGGGACCTGCATGGTACTACTTGTAAACAGAGGGGATGAGTCTTCACATAGTGTAAAAGGGCACATGCCGCAGCGTGGTTTGTGTCGTGAGTTTATCACTGACCATTGATGGAATCTGAGCCCTGTTTGGAAAATTAGTGCTACTGAATGGGGCGGGGAGTATTTAAGATTATTTGCTTCTTTTAAGTAATGCTAATTTATCTTCTCTTTTAAATAACCCTAATGTATCTATCTTCTTTTAAATAATCCTACC
The DNA here is from genome assembly GCA_013389965.1 of Todus mexicanus. NCBI lineage: Eukaryota > Metazoa > Chordata > Aves > Coraciiformes > Todidae > Todus > Todus mexicanus. The sequence continues at coordinate 9,777 of WEIS01009436.1, read as the reverse complement.
GTCTCTTATTTTAACTAATGCTACTGTATCTCAAAGACAGCCTGTTCAGTAAGGGCTGCTTACAATCCAATGTCTCATTTATGGCTTTTTTAAAATTCAGAAGTGTAACTGTCCTTGAAGGAAGCACGTGTACGGGGAAGAGACTCAAGAAGTACGTTAACGTTTGTCAGAGAGCAAATTGTGAAATTCTACATTCCAGCTGAATTTTTTATTATTCCAGCTGAAAGGATGTACCATGTCAGGAAATTTGTTTAATAGCTGTACGTAAAGAACAAGAGAGGCGCCTGTAGGTAATGCATAGTAATGCTACATGTAAACAAAATCCCTGGTTGATTGGGGTAATGCATAAAAACCCTGCCCTCTCCTCTCAATACCCACTTTTAAAATCTAAGGTCCTCTAGTGGCCCCTCGTGAACGAAAACGTGAGTTAAAAGTTTTGCTCTTGAAGAGTTATTGCACATTATAAAGAGGTACATCAGTCATTTCAGAGTACATGCAAAAAGGCATCGATTTCTGTTCCATGGGTCAGCAAAGGAAAATGCAAAAACCATCCCGTAGGAGCGTTAAGACAAGACCTAAATCCAGAGAAGTAGTGTTTGTTTGCTTCATTCGTGAACGAACCATGACATGACATTCATCCAAAAGCAACTGCAGTCCACTCTTTATAAAGTTCTTTGGAAAGAAAAAATAATCCAAAATAGGTAATTTTCGGGCGTAGAAGTGCAAAAAAAAAAAAAAAGGTTTGCCAGCTGTGTGCAAGCAAATAGCCACACCTGCAGTTCCTGTTGGCTCCGGCGATGAGGGGTTTGGGGACGTACCCATCCTGCTTTGTCATGAATGCAAATGGCTCCTGGAGGTGACAGCTGCAAGGGGCCCGCAGCTCACCCACACCTTCCGCAAACCAATGCTCCCATCAGTCAGCTGGAGGCTGGCTGGGGCCTCCTTAGTTTAGGCAGAATTGGATTGAGACTTTTCTTCTCCAGTTTTATAAAAATAAATTTAGACATTCTTTTTCTGCATAATACTGGCACAAAGGAAAATGTTTTCTCACAAAAATAAGTTGGCTTGTGTGGTGTTCTTAAGACAAATGTTGCAGTCCTGTTTTTCCCCCTCTAAGTGGGGCTCTCACCTTTCGAGGCTAATGTGCAAAACAACAACAAAAAACCAACAAAAAAAGAATTCCAGTCCGTGCTGTCCCGTAAATCCATGTCTGTCTGTCCATATCTGGCTGCAAGGGAGGAGAGAGTCTGGCTGTAGGTCCGCTTTACATTTCAGCCTCAAATATTTTCAGGGTTGAATACTGACACAATCATCTGCTGCAAATCTGTAATACTGGATGGTAGCAAAGGTCCAGTTCTCAACCAGCCCTCCCTCCTTGGAGCCATCTCCCCTCACAGTGCAATTTTGCTGGGCCTGTTGCTCCTGCACCCCCGTTTGGTGGCAGTTCTGGGGAGTATCAGACTGCAACGGCTCCTCATTTTCTCCTGCCCGCTGACTGTCGCTTTTTTCCGCAGGATGAAGTCAAAATTCACGTGGCTGTTCATGGCGTAGAACACGTTGGCGTTGGCCGGGATCACCAGCTCTGCAAAAGGGGGACCGGAGCAAGCGTTAATTTGCAGTATTGCAGGTAGCTGTGCCCCTTCAGCCAGAGCTGTGTCGGGTACCACCCACAGCCACTGTCCCACCAAAGAGAGGGAGCAGGCCTGCAGAGGAGAGGAGATGGAGGCACCCCCAGACCACATCCAGCCTGGCAGAGGCGTTGGCAGCTGCTCCGAAAGGAGGCTGTGCCGAAAGCTGTTTGCACAGCCCAGTGACAGCTGTAGGATCTGAGCCTGCCCTAAACCCTGGAGGGGTCACACCCTGCCACTCGACCCCTGTGCTCAGGGAGAGGGAGCAGCTGCTCCTCAGTGGGTATCTCTACTGTCACAGTGTGCGTACAAAGGTCTACATGGAAACCCACAAGTGAGCTCCGTCTGCACAAAGCAATCGGCTAACAGGTCATGGTAAATCCTCCGCGTGCACCAGTGACCAAGGTGGGCTATTCTCATTGGCAGCTGGGACAACACAGAATCAAATAATCATTTTAGGTGGAAGAGACCTTTGACGATGAAGTCCAGCTGTTAACCCAGCACTGCCAGGTCACCACTAAACCGCGTCCCTCAGCACCACATCTACAACACATCTACGGCATTTCAAATGTTGCTTTGCACTTTACTCTTTCTTTCAAAATCCAGCACAACTTTTCAAGCAGCAGCAGAATTCTGCTTATCATAGACTGCTTTGGGCTGGAAAGGACCTTCAAAGGTCATCTAGTCCAATCCCCTTACAGGGAGCAGGGACATCTGCAACTAGAGCAGGTTGCTCAGAGCCCCAGACAACCTCCCATGGAATCTTTCCAGGGATGGGGCATTCACCACCTCTGGGCAACCTGGGCCAGAGTCTCACCACCCTCAGTGTCAAAAGCTTCTTCCTTGTCTCTAGTCTAAATCTCCCTCTTTTAATTTAAAAGAATCACCCCTTGTCCTGTCCCAACAGGCCCTGCTAAAAAGTCTGTCCTCATCTTTTTGACAGGCCCCTTCAAAGGCTGCAATAAGGTTTCCCGATCTGCTTCGGTACCTTTGGTCTCGGAGATGACCTGTACAAGCTCATAATCCTGAACTGCGTCAGATTCCAGGTTGTGCTTCAACATAGCTCTCTGGATGACAGCAGGGGCTTTGTCTTGGCTAGTTAGCTGGAAAGAGAGAGTTGCAATGAGAGATCCTGCTTACTTGCTCTTATGTAATAATGATTTAATAATTAGAAAAGACTTGTTTTTCTGCAGACCACTTGGCCATGGAAAAGATTTCTGAGAACTGAAAAAAACCAGTGGGTCAATAACACCGTAACAGGTACTGCTAGATACTAAACCATGGTATTTGCGGCACTTGGTCTTGGTGTTTTTTTTTTAGCTCCAGACAACAGATACTGTACTGGAAGCGATAGTAAATCAGTGTCTGCTCTCCTGAGCAAACACTTCGAGAGATGAGACGTTCTCACTAGCCCTAAAAGCCCATGTGAATAGCTGCTCCATCTGTTGTTTGCAGACACAAATTAATCTGCCGTCTCCTGTGCTAAATACTTACTTTGACATTCTGCAAAGATTTTTGGCCTTGTAACTGGGTTTACTGTCTGCTGTGGGAGTGCTGTGCATCCGGCGCAGACATGGAGCTCCCTCCGGAGCCTTGTGTGGCCAAAAGGAAAGCTTGTTTCATCAGTAGCCGCATTTGTCAGGCTCTTGGGAAGCGGCTCTTAGCACATTTATCTACTTTATGATTTTAATGGCCTGTTCTCCCCAAATTGCAAAGAACTACCCCCTCTGCGTATTTGACCCCCCAGCCTCTGGAGTGTTCTCTGTTGCATATCTGCAGAGGTCGTGTGCAGGAGAATCACGTCGCCAGCACAGACCCTACACTCCCCCAGCAATCGGCCCGGCACTGCCCGGATCCCTCTGTGGAGCCAGCAGCCTCGTTGCTGCTGGTCTGGCAACCTTCACCATGGAGAGAAGCTGCGTCATTAAAGGGCTTGTCAGCTTCCTCACGTGCAGCTCCTGTTTCCAGAAACCAGCTCCTGGGGAAAGCTTCTCCAGGAAAAGGCATGTGGCATCTTGTGTCAAAAGTCACCCAAAAGCAGCTAGCACTAGCAGAAGGGCAGGAGCAGCAAAGCCTGCACTTGATCGGAATGCTTCACTTGGAGCTTTTTGATAAAACACAAGCTTTAATTTCAAGACCAGAAACCTCCAAAGATGCTCGTTCATACCATGATGCTCCACATATTTTGAATTGTAATGTCTGTCATTTTCCCTTTCAAGCCAGGTTTGATTAGTCGGCTTGGTGTTTTCAAAACCTAAGCCCCATCTTGCCTAAATCACCCTGAATGAAAACATCGCCAACAAGAACAGTATTTACTGTTCCACACCACTCACCAGGATGCTCTTGTACATGTTTCCATTGTTGTTTTCCATGCTGATGCGGATGATACATGTATCTGCATTCTGCTGGTTGTAAAGGGGAGGCAGGACTTTTGAGGACTCGGAGATGGAGATGGAGCCAGAGATTGAGATGGAGACTGAGCACTTGTCGGAGATGAAGCACTTGTTGGAGGATGGCAAGAGAGGGGTTGAGGGTAAAGGTGACATTTCTGAGGAATATGTGTCTGTGGAGTGGTTGGAGTACCAGGAGAATTCGGAGGTGGAGGACTCAGAAGATTCGGAGGATTCAGAGAGCTGTTCAACAGAAAGAAAAATCCCACTATTAAAAAAACGGGGGTTTTTTGTTTGTGTGTGTGGTTTTGGAGGAAGAACTTGAGAAAGCAGAAAGCACGTACAAAACCTGTCATCTGCACTCTGTCCAGCAGGCTGGTGGCAGTGGTATTGCTTGCCTCCAGAAAAAAATAATGTCACCACTTTAATGGAAAATTCTTTCCAATTCAGTGTGCTGGACACTGTGTGCTGCTTGCTCTTGCCTCTCAGTAAGAGGAGGCCAGGAGGTGGCAGCAGATACAACCAATGGAATCAAGTTCTAGACAACCAGCTGGGGCTGAGACTGAAAAAGAGCAGAGGGTGTCACGGGCACCGCTGCTCTTGCTCCGGGTTGGAACTTTTACACGAGTGGTAATACACGCTTCCCTGTCTGCCCGTTCTCCTGGTTATTCTTTAGAATCAAAGATTCGTATGGGTTGGAAGAGATATTTAAGATCAAGTCCAACCGTTAACCCAGCACTGCCAGGTCACCACCAAACCATGTCCCTCAGCACCACATTTCCATGGCTTTGAAACCCCTCCAGGGATGGGGACTCCACCACTGCCCTGGGCAGCCTGGGCCAGGCCTTGACAGCCCTTGTGGGGAATAAAATTTTCCTAATATCCAAGCTAAACCTTCCCCGGCACAACTTGAAAGTTCAGAAGGGAAGACTGTAGGAAAGACATCCCTGCAGACCCCGCTATCAGATCCCTTCTGCCGGTTTCGTGCCTGTGTAGCTCATGTGTATGGATGGGAACATCTGCTCTCAGCACCAACACTCACAGCTTCAGCCTTACTCCCGTTTTGCTGTGGGGTGTCCCAGCTGCTGGTGTGTGGGGTATAGGGCTTTGACTTCTTTGCAAAACCAGGGATTTCCTCACACGCTGTGTAAGACACTGTCTGTGTGTGCCAGCATGCAGGAGGAGATGCAGCAGCACCGCACCCCCACTTCCCCAGTGAAATTAAACAGGTGTTCGTCTTGGCAGCAGGGAGCTCATGGGAGGTCAAACCTGCAGCTCTGACCCTACCTGCACTTGTCCAAGTCCCCTGGATTTGGCCATTCCTCATGCACATGTACTTTCCCACCCAGAAAACGCCTTTCCCAGCAGGCAGGCATAGCTGTTCTGCACCTGGGGTGTCACTGGTGACAGAGCTGCTGAAGTCAAACTTCCTTCTCCAGCTACAGCCAGTTGAGTGTGATGGACATGACAGCAGGCTGCCAAGAACCGAGTAACTCATTAAACCCAAGATATTCCAGGAGGAAATGAGTACCTGTTGATCTTACACCTCTTCAACTCTTCTTTGATTTGGTTTTGTTTGTGGGGACTTTTAAATCCTGTTGTCTATATCTCTGCTAAGGCCAAGCTGCCATGTGCCATAAGCAAGTGTGATGCTCAGGCTCCTCACCCCACTTCCCTCAACCTGCCCCATCCCTCTCAAAAAGCACAATTAGGGCCTAAAAGGATAGCTAACCTCACCTAAACCGAAACCTCTGCCAGTACCCTTAGAAGGAGAATTTCAGTCTGCCTTGTATCTTGACAGCATAGAAAAGGGGTTATGCAGAAATCCTGACTGGCTTCCTCCCATTTTCGCAGGTTTGTTTCTCGAGTCTCTCCATTCCACTAAAAGCAATGCTCTAGTCAAGATAAGCAGGCTTGCGCCAGCATCAAGGGGCTGCCTGCAGCGTCAACAGGCTTTTTATGCCGGCCACAAGGCCCAGACTGTACCTTTTTCTGAGGCTCATCAGGAGGGCCTTCGGGAGTGGTGCAGACATCTTCAGATTCAGAGTGATTGAGCTCATAGGATGAAACACTGGCTGAGTCCGTGCTTTCACCAGAGCTCCCACCTGGAGTGGATTTGGATTGCTCTTTCATGGGTGTGCTATGGACGATCACCTCGGAGCTTAGAAACAATCTAGTGCAGAAAAGAGTACAAAAGCCAGTGAGCAAGAGCAGAACAGAGCTGGGCTGAGCAAAGCTGTCACATGGTTCAAAAATCTTATGTCTTGTTTTGGTTTCCTTTTGAGTGGCCTATTGTTGCCATTTCCTCTGTGTTGTTTATAGGCTTTGTCAAGAGTTTGTCCCACAATAACACACACAAAACCTTCGTGACCTAGAGTGACCACCATCTGCAAGGCCAAAAACCAGAGCTAATGCCTCAGCACCACAAACGCAGCTCCTCTTTGATCTGTTACATTTTCAGACTCACTTGCTAGGAAATGATTGATTGTCACCCTGATGTATTTACCAACTAAGGGACAAGGGGCGAGTTGGAGGGATGGCAGCTGGCTCCAGCTTACCCACTCATGCCCACTGCGGTCACAGCCTGGTCCCTCTGACCAAGAGGCAGCTCAAGACCTGTGCTGTGAAAGTTAACACAGGCCATATAGCATGCAAAGGTATGCTTTAAAAGGCACATTCACACCTGTTGCACATTCCTTTACCCAGTAAAGAGGCCACAGACACCATTTTCTCTCTAAAAGTCTGAATGGATCTCCTCACCATGAGGAGATGACAAGAAGGTGTAAATTAGAGGCTTTCCTTCTCCAAGGCGCATTTCTAAATGCAGGTCAAGTAAATTTAAAGGAGTGCCAAAGGAAACAAACTGGTACAATATATAAAGCAGAGAAGCAAGGTGAATTAGATGCTACGTCAGCATGCAGTTAATGATTTAAAACAATTTAGAGAGGTGTTGCTGGTATGAGTTATGCCAGTCTTTTCTACAGTATTCATTTGCAAAAGGCTCACAGAGTGCAGATGAAACAATTGTCTAGACAAAGACTGCACGGTGCAAACCAGCTCCACAGGTAAATTACAATACTGCAGAACTGAAACACGGTCAGGAACCAGAGAATGAAGCCTCTGCTCCGCAGCCACAATTCTTACACACAGCTTAGGCACGTGCCAAGGGAGAGAGACACAAAGGAGAGGCTACTGAGAGTTCAGGCACTGTCATCTTCAAAGCTCACGTTCTCCCAACATATTGCCACCAACTCAAATGGACTTACCAAAACACTTCGTGAACAACTGCCCGGATTTTTTTGTGCGTATAGATCTCAAAACCCTAGACCAAAACCATCTATTCTTCTTTCTGACCCTGCCCTGCAGTAGTGCTGACAAGAAGTGAATGGATACTGGTTGCTCTGAGGAAACCAGGTACAAGAACCCAGCAGTAAAGGACAGTTAAGAGCCAATAGTGATGTTAAATCCATGATTTCCCCCCTCGTCTTCATCATGCCACTGACATGTGGGAGTCCGTTCATATCTCCTCTCGCATCAGGTTCAAATTCCTCACCTTTAAGATATTTTTACATCAGTTCTCTATCTCTGCATCCATTCCCTGCAGCTTTCCCTGAACTCCTGCTAGTCTATTGTTGCCTGTCTTAGACACATGCCCTGATCTCCACCTACCTCCTTCTTGAATCTTTGTGGTATCACACTAAACTGGATCATGTCCTCAGGATTTTTTTCATTCTCCAACTCAAAGGCAGATTGTTTCTATTATCAGCTGCCTTTTTGCTAACCTTAATTCTCATATTAAAATCCTGTAAGGAATTTTTGCATGGGTAGAGCAAATGAGGGTAATAATAGGCCAGACTTGACCCTCATTTACTGTTTGTTTCTGCATTCAGACGAGTTGTTATACAACAGATACTGAATTTATAATCCTGCACTAAAATTGTTCCGTTTTCCAATGCGTTAGGAAGGGTTGTTTGTTTTTCATCTCCTTCACCATTAATAATCCTCATGACAACATCTAACAATTAAAAGGGACAGCTCCAGGCAGAAATATGCATTTCTAGCTGATAGTGTCTCCCAAAAGTAAACAAAGTGGTCTGGATCCCCAGCCAGTTTTTTCAGCTGTTTGTTTGATTTATTCAGGTTCATATGAACACACCAAATGCCCTTTGCCCCATGGTACTCACAGGCTAAACCTCTTCACCATGCTCTTCCGAGATTTCGGCGACGTGGTGCTGGTGTCAGCAGCTGCTTCAACCTCACATGAAAGGCTGTAACTGCAGAACAGAGGCCACTGGGTTAATTTTTACAGACAATACTATTCGTTCTGTATCTCAAAGTAGCAATATTTGAGAAAACCAAGAAACCTTCAGTTATTCCCACTTCACAGAAGGTTGCAATCCAACAAAGACGAACATAACTGTCTATATTTTACCATGACAAAGGGGATGTCACTTCTTTATAACAGTTTTAAATATTAGTGCTTTTTTGGATGATGTTTATCATTGTATTGAAAAATAATAATAATAAATCAAGAAAATACTTAATGTGAATTTTGGATAAGCTTTTTTTTTTTTATTGCAACTTGTACAATGCAGTAAGTATTTGTGCTTAGGCTTTTAGTGGAGCAAAGTGGTATTAAAAATCTAAATAACTAGACACTGTAAATTAATTGTCTAGGGTTGGTCTAGAGGCATGTGCAGTAACATAAAACTCAGCAGGGCTGCCAAACCGACCCTAAACACCAGGAGACGTCAATCTGTTGAGCGTTCAATGAGCTCTGCGTTGCCTTGGCTACCTGCAGCCTGTATCCACCAGTCAAACACTCAGTGACTGCATCTTGGCATCCCTTTCAGATCGACTTCCGAGTGCTTGTCTGTGTGCACAGACAGCCCAGACACAGCAGACTATCCTATTTCCAAGTCAGAAGGCTGGTTTCTAATCTCAAAATTAAGTGTTCAACAGGTTTTCCATAGCTATTTAGCAGAAGGCGGATGTCTTTCCACTCTACCCAAGCAGCAGCACATGCAAGTTGCTGTAAGGCGATAGTTAAGGGCTGACATAACCTACCTGTGGGTGGGTGTGGGGTCAGAAAAGCCTGTTTCACCAGCTGGACTGAGAACCTACCTCTCCTCCTCAGTTAAATGCTGCTGTCTCCTGAACCACTGGATGAATTTTTGGTCTGGTGTCATGCAATAGCTGTTACACGCAGATTGCAAGAGCTTAATCTGGGCAATTACTTCAAATTCCTAGGGAAATAAACAATCAAATAGGAATTCTAATTAGAAAACAAGATAAAGCCAAACAAATGCATTCATATACTAAACACCCAACAACAGATCCAGGATAAACTTAGTTTGACCTGAAGTTCAGTCAAGTGTTCAGCCGAGCGACTATTTCAAGAACGAGCTTTTCAGACAATTACTTTTTTTTTTTTAACCCCCAGCGTCTATGACGTGCATCAAAATGAGTATATTTGATCAGACATGCACAAATTAGAAGACAAACTTCATCACAGATCCTGGGCAAGGTGTCCTAGATGTACCTGATGTGGCAGGGGGGCTGGACTAGATCTCCAGAGGTCCCTTCAATCCCATTTTGTGAATCTGTGACATACACATGTAACATACTCCCATGAGCAGCAAATGTGCATGCCCCAGATGTAAGTCCCATGAAAGTCAGGGGCCTGCAGCTTCTTCTTCCCCTATTGCACACATATAGATTAGGTTCTCTTCTCAGTCTGGCAGAGACAGTATTTCAGG
>WEIS01009433.1:0-31458 GCA_013389965.1 Todus mexicanus | reverse complement strand
TTGACTTTTTCCAAAGGTACATTACAGAGCCTCCTAAGCTATAATAATAGGAATCCAAAAACATGAGAGGGTGACCAGTTATACTTAAATCTGGTCAATGTTTTATTTTATGTGGTTATACTCTGACTATTTTTTGACTTGTTTGTATCATACTAGCTAAGTGTTCCTGTCCAGTAATACTCATTTTATCCCAACCAGTTATTTAAACCAAGTATATGCTGGTTTTGCTATTGAATAGAAGAACAAGCACTTCCATTATGGTTAGTTGTTTTGTGGATTTTGGTACCCACCCATTTATTTTGGTTTGTCCTAATCTATATTTATCTGTGGATGACAAGATGAACTTGAAAAAAGAACATGTTTAAAGTTGCATACCAGCTCCTAGGATATAAATCATATTGGGCTTTCAGCTCTTTCAAGCTTTCATAAACAGTGCTTGCTGAAAGACTGAATCATATTTTTCTGTGACTTTAGTTCATGTCAAACATTTAATTTTTAACAACAGTGGTCAGTTTCCTGATGTGTACACATGACGCTGGCCCCAGAGACTTCAGCTTTCTTTAGCTGTCATCAAAACAATTTTTCTTTTTAAAGATACACTCACAGCAAAATTAGAACTGGGTTAAAGGCTTTCAAAGTAGTTCGGACCACAGTGGTCCTAAAGAAATAGTCTCCTTGCAGTGAGAGTGGAAACTGTGAACTGAACCCTGCTCAGCTTGCTTTAAAAAAAATTAAAATAAACTAACACATTAGAGTTAGTAAATGGCATAGCGCTCTGGGCAGGGGTAAAGGCAAAGGCTGACCTCTCTTATGCTGTTTAAAGGACTCTAGTCCTTTATTACCTGTTTGTATTAAAACTTACTGTAGAGACATAACAAGAACTGGTGAAGAGCACACTGCAGGATCCAGTGCCTCGTAGGGAAGCTGAAGTGGTCCAAGGATTTCATTGTGGAGTCCTCCTCCTGCTTCTCCCCATAGGGAAAAAAAGCTGAAACTCAAACAGGAATTATTTCAGGCAGGGCTTGCGGTCTCTGCAGCACAGGGAGGTCAGGCTGGTTTATTACAGTGGTTCCTTCTAGCCCTACATTTAAATATACAAAAGGAAACACAGAAATATATTAACCGTGGCTGATTCCCAGATTTCTCCATTACTCCTAGGGCCCCCTCGCAAATTCCTGTTTTCTCCTTGGTTGTTTTATTTTCTGAGAATCTCTTCTAACTTTACTCCTGCATTTTCTGATTTATTTATGCAGAACTAGGAGAGAAATGGTGTTTTTCCCCTTCACATGCCAAAAGCCTGTTTGCAAATCGCCTCTCCTCTAGGGAGAAGAGATGGTGCCATAGTGGTAAGGCACCCTTCTTACTCACCACCTCTTCTTTCTTCAATGCAGCTTCAAAAATGAAAGTAAACCAAACAGAAATGGATGGTAGACCTTGATCTGGGGGGATTTAGTAAACTCATTGCTTTTTATTCCATCTGAGTCCCAAAGATGGCCAATAACAGACTTTACTAAGAGCTTAATACAAAATCAGTTGAAATGGATCAAAAGACAGCTGATGACTCCAGTACATGTCACACCTCAAAAGAGGGCAGAATAGGAGCAGCTCACTCACCTTCAAAAAAGCAACCTGAAAACAAACCACCACCCCCCCTCTAACTGGATAGCAATATGAACTTCTTAACTTTTTCTACTGCTGATATCATTCGATTCACTGTAATTGTGTTTAGGATTTGGGGTTTTTGGAGAAGAAAGAAATCTTACAAATGTTTATAAATGGCAGTCATTTTTTGTCGTGTGCCTGACTTGAGACTTTAGAAAATGTCTTTGTTTCTTCTCGCAAGTGAGGAAACTTGAGAATAATCTTGCATTATCATAGTTTTGTGATTAGTTCTTTTGCAAGCTGGAAGAATGAAGTTCCCAGATGATATTTACATTTACATAATGCAGATTTCTCTGATCTTACACTTCTCACTCCTAGTTCAGACTTCTTAGTCTGTTGCCATGCTAATTTAGACTTCCAACTTTCTATATTTTGTCAGTATTGAAAACATCGCTGTATGTGACGCGGAGCCAGATTTACCCTCTTGCCATTCCAAAGTGACTTTGGTAAATCACTGGATTTGTTTTGGTGTCAGGGCAGGAGCAGAGTTTAGCTTGTAATAATACGGTTTTCAGTTTTAGAACTATCATAATAGTAACTAATTTACCTCCTCGTGAGGAGGTAGATTTATTTTGAGCGGGTGAAAGGACACCACTACATAGAAGAGCTTTTGGCCAGTATATAAATAGATCTAGCTTGACAGCGTAACAATAGGTCTGACTTCGCTTTTGCAAAGAAAAGCCAACAAGGAAGGTAGAAGGCTGCGTTTCTCCAGTGCACTCATTTAGTAAGCAAACATTTATATAAAGACATCTCACTTTATTTTGAAGTTATATCCTCATACTGTTGTCTTGGTCTCTTTAGAACATTTTATTCAACAGTTCTCTGCTTGCTGCCTTTTTTTTTCATCTCAGGATTCCTTCAAAACCTGTGAGGTACGCTGACAAGTTCAGCAGTTCCCTTCATCATCATTGCATTAGCAGATTTCATTCTCAAAACAATTACTTGGCAGCATGTGGCAACAGAGACATCTGTGAAACCTTTTGCCACTGAGTAGGCTTGTCAGAGATAGTCACTTCTTATCTGGACTCCTACACTGGTTTTGACATTTGGAACTGTTAGTGTCGGGTTGGCTTTGGGTGTGTTTTTGGTTTTGGGGGTTTTTTTGGTTGTTTTTTTTTCTTTATTAAGTGTGCAACCAAAGATTTGATCACAACATTTTAATGGTTTTGAAGTGTTATTTTTCAGTATGGCAAATTCACAATAATAATTCCCCACCCAGGCATTTCAGCTGTTAGTCTGTTATTTTTATGCTTTCTATTTCAGAGGGGGAAAAACAACAAACCACTTAGAAAATCATCCCAGCCACTTTTCTGGTGAATACTAGAAGAACTGAACTTTGTGCTCCTGTCCAACATGAGATTTATTTATTCTTTTGACTATTTGCTGATGCTAATGCACCTCCTCTTGTTTATCAGTATATGATATTTCCTCACCACCTAGGAGATTTGTGAGAACAGCTACCCTGTATTTCCCCCAGATTTAGTTTTCTTCCAGTGTTTGAGATACTGTTTTGCCTACATTTGGTCTCCGAGTTTTTGTAAGGCTCTGTGAGCTCTGTGGGACCCTTCTAGTGCAGGTGAGGAGGAACCGGGACACTTTATGAACTATGTAGCAGCACATGAACCTGATGGGCTCAGGCCGTCCTGAAGGTCCAAGCCCTGATGGCTCTGGAACAGGACTGTCATAGAGCAAGCAGTCACATGTAAAGGATGGTTGCAAGCCGGCAAGACAGGCAAGCTAGTGTGCAATTGACATTTCCATTGGAAATCTGTTGGTCAGGTGGGGGTCATTCACCATTATATTTTTTTAAATACATACATACCCTCAGAACATTTTTGTAGTGATAAATAGGCATTTTCTCCCAGAAACATGTTTCACGCGGACATTTCTGAGCAACTATCATTATGATTTATAAAGCTCTCAAACCAGGCTCCCCAGGAGACCACCTGTGAGTTTGTGCCACAACTGACATGAATGGACACACCTGACCCGCTCAGCCCTGGTTACTCAATCTCTCCCCTGGCCCACTCTGCTGACATCCATCAGCCTTCTGGGCACGTTATGCAGTTGAATGAACGCTGATGGAAGGTTGCATGTGGTCTGAGAAGTGCAGGATTTGAACTGTAGTGCTTTTCTGAGTGGAGATCAAACAAAATGTAGCAGAATAGGCCAAGGAATTGTAGTTTTGGACATCTTCTGTGCAAGTCAGGTGGCATTGTTTTTATTTCAGTGTGAATTCAGGCTGTTGTTTGATGAGAAGATTTTGTGCATTCACACAATTCACAAAGATACATAAAATCCTTTTAGCATGGTGTAGTACCTTATAGTGAAAATAATGTTTCTGTAGTAAAAGTGATTTTAATCCCTAATTACCCACATGAAGAACAACTTCCTTCAGCTTCATCAGGAACTCAACAAGCAGGATCAGCCCTAGGAGGCAGATACGTTGAGTAAGCGTGCATCACTTTTCCACAGTCTGCTTTCATGTCACAAGAAAAAATAAACAGAGATACCACAAATTGGTCAGTCTGTCTCTCTGTTTACTTTTATGGAAGTAATGCTTGCTCCAGCCTTCCTAGCCAACCAATTTCCTATTGTGTTTTCTTACGCTTCCTTCTTCTTTTGATCTTCCTCCGGTTAACATCAAGTTCTGATATGGGAGAATAATCCTTCTCCATAGATAGCCACCCACAGCTTGCTGTACATAGACCAGCAGAGCTGGTTGTTTCACAGAGGTCATCTGCCTCTCAAGTACAGCCTCTGCCTGGGGACGGAGCAGTTATTCTCCAGTAACTCTGTGCAGAATGATTTGACTCTAGCACATGAGCAATCATTGGAAATTATGGCTACGATGCTGTACATGATTGCAATGTTGAGATAAGTATTCTTCTTTGTGGCAAAACATCACAAGACGGGTTAGGGTTGTAAGTGGCTGGTGTTTGGGTTTAGATCTGCACCAAAAGTTACCTCTAATTACAGAGTGCCCCCTGCTGAGGTCCTGCTCGGTACTAAGGCAGAGTGGAGAGTGCCATCTACTGCTCCTTACCTATAAAATGAATTATTCTCTGTGTTTGAAATGCTGTGGTGTTGCCAATGTTGGAGTTCGGGGTCAGCTGCTGGACTACATGTTTGCCAGCCTTGTGTCTCTGTACTGGGGGAGGTGAAGGTGGCATCACCACTCAAGGCAAAGGATGCGTGTCTCATGCCTCTTCAGCAGCGCTCTGTAGGTGTGGGACATCATCCACTGTAATGTAGTACAGGCAGCCACAGTGACGGCAGCAGCAGTTCTTCAGCCTGTTTTCCTTTGGAGGTTGACCTGCTGAAGGTATTCAGAGAGGCTGAGTGACTTGTAAGTGTGGGCATTGGGACGAAATGCTGGTGGAAGGACTAAAGAACTTGGGAGTAAGATTTTATTAAATTCAACATTGAACAGAAAAGAAGATGTGATCTACCATTACTGATCCCAGAGGTTAGAGCCTCAAAGGTTACTTTAATGGTTGCTATTCATGTATCTGTAATGCAGAACAAGCTACTCAAGTTGTACACCGCAGTTTGCTTATTCCTCAGCTGTAAAGAGATGTTTAGTGGATCCTTGTATATTTTTATCACACAGGGAAGTTTGGTTCTTTTCTAATCCTTTCCTCACCGATGTATACCACACCTTTTGCAATCCCGTCCTTAGTCCCTCTAGAAAGGAACCGCAATGCCAACAGCTTGCAGCACCTTGTAAAATCTTTCCCAGCTTTTCCATCCAGAGATCTTTTAAACTGGCTGCTTATCAAATGCAGCTTAAAAGGAAAATAAAAAGGAGGGGGGGAAGCTCATCTTGTGAGAAAGTTGTATTGGTTCTTTCACTAAAGGGAAAAAGAATATTTTGGTGGGATTCCTGTAGCACATTGCAGTAAATAAGTCTGCATACGTATGGGATTACAATACTTTAAAGTGCTTTGTCTTAGTTGGTGTAAGCCTAGAAATTAAATGTAGAAAAACTTTGGCTGGATGCTCAGAAGTGTGTAGGAGTTTTTGTTGATATACAATCTAGAATTCTTTGTCTTATCCTTTCACTCCTCTTGATAGCCTGAGTCTTTGCTTTTAAATGGGGAACAGCAATACACTAATCTCCATTGCAAAAACACCGCTGTTACCATTACTTAAACAATGGTTTTCCCAGACCAAGGAAGAGTGAGAGCAGCGACCATGTAAATTGCAATAAGTGGTTTTGCACCATAAATCAAGCAATCAATGAAATTGAGTTCTTGGTTTGAAAAGCCAAAAGGTGGGCTCACTTTCCTGAAAAGCATTGCTACAGTCTCCAGAGGTGTAAATCTTCATCATATTAAATTGCAGTGGAGCCAGTGGGATGTGGGATAAAAGAAGAGAGATACCTAGCAGGAAAAGGACAGCTCTGCCTTTCTCACCCTGCATGGCCTAATAGGAGAATCTACTCCTTGCTCGGTCCAAGCAACTTACTTACACCTGCATCTCGATCTGTTGTTCAAAATGGAGTTAGTAAGACCACAACAATTTTTCTGCTATTTTAATCTCACATATATTGAAAGCCAGTTTCTCCTCTTTGAACAAAGTTTAAGGTAATTGATTACTTGTCCCATATTTTGAATGCAGGAGGTTGATTTTGGTTTTACACACTGAACAGGAAATCCAAAGGGCATATATAACAGTATAAAGCACTAGAGATCCATATGAATGACCATAAAGTAGATTAAAGGCAGCATTTAAAGAGCACCCAGAAATTAGGTTTTTAATTATGTCTTCATGTGTTCAGCAATACCAATATTTATGTTGTGTTGCTGCATCACTGCAGAGCTGTTGGCATTTAAACTTCTCTTTTGCCTAAGCAGGAATGGATCCAAACAGGTTTCTAAATTGCTGCAAAGGCTGCAGAGGAATTGTCATGCATGGCTTTGCCATTTTGCTGTGTGTAATTGTGCTTTAAAACTGCACTAAAGCAGCAATCCTTCCCCTTTCGAGTATACTTTCAAGTATATCTCACTGAACATTATTTGTATTTTACTCTTTCTGCTAGATGTAAAACTAAGCCTAATATTTAAAAAGTAGAATACTGCTCTTGGGCTGATAATTCTTGAAATGAGAATGAGAACTCTGTCATGGGAGACAAAAACTTTTTTTTTGTTTTTACATACATTAGAAGATCAGAGGTGCTTAGTTTTGATTTTTCTTCTTTCCTAAGGTTTGCCATATTTTACATATATTTAAGTACACACAGTTGCAGACAACTAAGAAAAAGCTGAAATGCACTGCTACAAATGCCGTGACCATTTTCTTTTCTCTTTTGTCACATAATGTATATGACTGGCCAGAAAATTCTCCTTTGTCCTAAAAGAGTCAAGCTTTTGAAATTTTTATTATGATGCAAAATATGAATGGAAGAGCAGGTGCATGCAGTGTGTCTCAATCTCTCCTGTTGGAGTTGTTCCCTTGGTATAAATAATTGAATGTTCAACTGGCCATGTGGGAGGGCGGGGGGAGAAAAGAGCGAGTGAGCAAGCATGACAGTATAGCCCAGAGACCAGAGCAGTCATCTGGGCTACAGGGAAACCCAGGCTCCCTTTCTTCCTCTGAATCGTGTGAAGATGTCCCCGTTTCTTGTAGGAGTGTCCTAAATCACTAGGCTAAGGATTCCTTTGGAACCCTTTTCATGTCTGAAAACTGGGCGTTTCCAGTCAGAAGGTTATGAGGGCAAACATGTCCTCAAGAGTTAGTAGTTTTCAATGGGAAAAAGAGTTTTGTCATGTTTTTAGCCATATCTGATAATATATAGGATTTATAATATTAGCTTGCCATGGCTTCCAATGTCGATTAGTGTTAGTCCAGTTTCAGATAAACACAATGAAATAACTTACCAGGGAACTAAAACTTGAGAATTTAATTTGCAAGAGCAGGGTGTAATATCATCTATTTCATACAGCTGCTTAGTTTCTGAATTTGGTACCTTAAAACTGTTGGAGTTGCTATAATTTCAGATAAAATGTCTTCCCACAGGCAAAAGATAATTTTTCATAAGCTTTTTAAAAACTAATAAAGTAGTAATCTACAGTATTTTATTATTTAGAACCCCAGCCTTGGGGATATGATTTGCAAGGATTTTTTTTTATATATATCTCAATTCAGGGTACACTTGTGAGCAGCCTGTGCAAATATATCTGTCAGTGTTTTCCATAGGGTTGGTGGTGGTGGTTTTTTTTTTCTTTCTACCAAATGCAGTCTCCATTCAGTCCATAGAAACACTACCACCTCTTTAAGTGGTAATGCTCCCTGCAGAGTTTTTAGCCTGTAGGAGATATGATTAGGGGGTGATAGTGTTAAGCACTCCTCCTGTATCTGCTGGCCCACTATGATAACCTTAGGGTTACAATGCATGTCTGACAAATACAATTCCATTGTGACTAGCGCCTTATGGCAATTTAGGAGGCTTATTCATCATTTTACAACAGACTTCTGTCAGGGATTTTGCTTATTTGCCCTTCACTGGTGTACAGTAGTTGTAGGTTTATCTCTAGGAGTCCAGCCCTAATAACCAATAACAAAGTGCTTAAGCTCTAAGCTTGTGAGAAATGGACTTGCATTATACTCCAACTGCACCTTAGCTCTCGACTGATAAGACAATGTGTCTTTGAGAGAAGGAAGGATTTGTATGAACTGATCCTTTACAGTACAGCGTATGCCTTGGTAGAAGATACGGGGAAGTTCATTGTGTTCTAACCATCCAGATCCTAGCTTTTTACATATAAAATACATCCTTGCTGTCATTAGAAGTGTTTCCTTTAAAATATGAAAGTAAAGAGATATCTTGCCTTGGAAATTGCACTACAAAGTTGTTTGTAACGATGAAGCGGGATTTGGAAGAACTGAGTTACTTTTGATGAAATCCCCGTGATTATGGTTTAAATTACACAGATTTATTCAAGGAACAACAAAAGTTTTTTTTATTATTATTCAGATTCCTGCTGGGTTCTGGATATTAATTAGGTAGTGGTTCCAGATGAAATCCAGGAGAGAGACGAAAAAAAATGCTACTCACATTTTAATAACCTAGAGAATTTTAAGTGGCTCACCATATTGTTTACTATATATCAGTCTGAAGAATAAAGAATAAAAGCGCATGAATAGACAGGCACACAGCATGGGAGAATAGCACCATACACCCTAGCTAAAGTGCATTGTATATTCAAGGTTTAGATCTTCCACCCAGCAGATTTAGAGCGTGAGGGGGCAACATTTGAGAAGTGTGTACTGAACAAACACAAACATGAGGATTGCCTTTTTTCAGTTTTAAGTGTGAAAACATTAGCTCTCCCTCTATGCCTTTGAAGTCTTCTCTTTCTAGCAAAGCTCTGGCAGGAGGGAGGTCTTTCAATTAGTTTCTCACCCATAATGATTTCTTTGAGAAATTTTAATCAGGTTTTCCATCACAGAGTGCATTTGTTGCTGGTACTTGATCTCTTGGCCAGCTGAAGCTTCTGTGGTCCTTTGTCTCCTGAGCAGTTGGGTTTTTTATAAACTTTCTGGAGTAGTTATTAATCATGGAACTTTTCTATCTTTTTTTGAGGTGCAAAAATGTGAACAGAGTAAAATACCAGTGTAGTGACATGAGCTAATTACCTGCAATGTTATCAAGATAAGAGATCGCATGTTAGCAGTAATGCCTACAACAGCGTAATTACTTTCTGTTTCCATGATTTTGTGGTAACCATATAATTAGCTCACTGTACCAGAAGCTGTCTGCTTTTTATGGCAACCTGTACTGCTAATCACTAGAAAAGTTTGTGTAAGTGATCTGTAGCTTTTACACTTGTAGAGTAGCACTGTGCAATTTGGAGGGGCAGCTGTATGCTGGTCCCTTCTGTAGAGGTAAGGAGTGAGAAAGAAGAGACTGGCAAAGCTGTAGGAGTAGGACCTTGGCAACCTTTGCTGCAGCTTCACAAAAATGTTTAGTAAAGTGTAAACCATGTTGTACAGTTTTCTCTAGATTCAAATATATGTGTCTGTCATTATTCTCTTGAATCTAGTCTGCATTAAGGAATTGTGCATGATTTGGTAAGCATTGATTCCCTTAAACAATGTAATTTATTCTGACTCTCAGATCTTTAAAGGGCTCACTTATAGAAGCAGAACTTCAGGAAGGAAGTGACACAGCAGGGCTTGATTATTCATTAGGAAAGAGATGATCTTCTGTGGGGCATTTTTCAGGGATGATATCCTCTCACGAGGAATTCCTTTCTGATGCCAGGGAGATGTGTTACTTGCCTGTTACTGCCTGTTGCAGTTCCTGGTGTCAGTGAAAAGGCAGGTAATGGTTGTGCCGGTGGTGTCTCAGAGCTGGGGCTGCCGTACCCACTGGGGATCGCTGGGCAAGAAGATCAGGCTGACGCTTGGGACAAGTTGTAAGGAGGAAGAAGGGCAGAACCAAGCTCGGTCCCTGCAGGGCTGTGCTCCACTCATCCAAGATCACAACGATGGAATCAGTTTAGGATGGTGCCTCTGCAGACAACGGGGCAAAGAAAAAACATTCAACACCATTATACTAAATTATTTCTGCTCTTCTGCTCCATGAAAGCTGGCTTTTGTGGATATGAGTGAAATCTCCCATGTGCACAGTACTTTAGACTAAGAGGAAAGAAAGAATACAAATGTTGCACACATGTAGAAGTTGGATTGGGAATTTTTTGCTGTTGTATTTCCACAGACCCCCTTCAAGGCTCAATTTAAGTACAAATTTGCTAAATTTGGGGGGAAAATAATATGCTTTTTGTCACCATTGCCTCCTACTTAATTCCAACCCTGTTGTCAGTTAATTATAGATGCTACTTTTTCAGATAACATTGCATAATTCAACGGAAAACAAAAACGCTCTGTAAAAAGTGGTTATTAAATTCAGCTTTAGATATTTGATATGGTTTCCAAGTGCCTCTTTATTTATTTGAAAAAAGGAATGCTCTTGAAATGTGCTCTTTCTTCTTCCTCTCTGTGGCCTTGGAGTTGGTCCCTCTGAGCACTGCTCGTACATGAATTATTATGGTAAGTAGGGAAGATCAGGTGATAACACGAATACTCTTAAGGCACACCACCAAGACTTCAAGGTAGGCAGCAGTGCTACGTGGTTGTAAGCTATATGCTGCCTGCTTTATTTATTTTTTTAATGCACCAGTAAAAACAAGGCATTCTTTAGCTCCTGTTTGATCCCTTGGCCTGGCCCTGTCCTTGAGGAGAGCCCCCTCTCGCTGTAGCCGCTGCTCCTTGTGCTCCGTGAATTGCCCTGTTGCGTTCAGGAGGCAGCAAAGTCAAGACTGTGGAATAAAAGCCTCTTCTACACTGCTGGACTGGTCATGCCAAAAGCCACCTTGGTTTAATTCAATGGAAATTGGTGAAGTTATACTCGGCATGATTTGGGGTTCAGTCTAAACCATTGCATTGCTAGCAGCTTTATAGTGTTCAGCATGTGATTTTTGTCCCCTAGGAGTTGTGTGTGTTTGAGCAGGATTTCTGAGAGGGCAAGGAAAGGGAAGGCCCCCAGGATGAGCTACTCAATCTTTTCCTTTCCTCTCAAGTGCTAGCAGTAAGGCACTCTACCTTCACAAACCCTGGTGCTGGGACAAAGGGGAGATGCATGAAGACTAAGTAATTTAGTCCTTAAAAGCAAGATTGTTAATATTCTGGACATTTTAGAGTGTTCTAATATTTTAACCGATCATGTTATATACAAGATGTGTCTTTTTCACTGGCAACACTAAAAATGTTTAACTGGATGTCACAAGTTCAAGTAAGGCAGCAACACAAAATTTATTCCCCATGCTTACTCCTCAGCCACTGATTAGAGCAGATCCCGCCCAGCTAGAAGGGTCAGGTCATAGTTTGTGGTTGGATTTAACATCCAGGCTGTCCTAAGTCGGTTTCATGGTCTAAGATCTCAGTTTTCCTTCCTTTCAAATTCAGTGTCAGTGTAGTTCTAGCACATCAAAATTTGTTGCTGAGTACAATAATTCAAAAGCTAGTCACTGTGTTTACCTGAGTTTCTCCTAATCTCAGCACAGCACTGGAACTCCAGATCCCATTCTGTTCTCGCTTCCAGCTGTTGCCTGTGATCTGGTGATGTTGAATAGATAAAACCCCTTAAGGTCCCCCATGTTTGACTTGGGGAGTATCACGTACATATGTGACTGTTTTTCTTTGCCTTCTTGCCTACATTCTTGATGAAATATTATGCAGAAGCAAAGGAGAGAAAGTAAATGTACCCAAAACCTCTGTGCAGTGTCTTGTCTCCTGAAGACCAGGATGCTAGGCTGCAGTAATGCTGCTGGTTTTGATATTCATTAGCTGTAGACCTTCCACAACCACTTAGACTGCCATGCAGCAATGTTGGGATCTTATTTTGTGTCTCCCTATTGACTTTTTTAAAAAATAATAATAATTTGGCAGAGCAATAGAAAAGTGTCAACAAAATCCATGGGTTTTAAAAGGTAAAATATTTACAAACCATTTGCAGACGATGACTTGAATACTGCAAATATTTACTCTACTTGCAAATTGGCTACTTGAATACTCTGCATAAAATCACGCAGAGATACATAAAACATAGGAGAATGCAACAGTTTGATGTATTCTGTTGCGTTTATAAACCTGAAAACTTTCTTTTGTGTAGCCAAAAGGATAAAGCAATAAATGGCTGTCTTTTTTTGTTGTTACAACCAGTTCAGCACCAAATTCAAGAGGACTGAGTCTGGTGGACAATACAGAGACCATTTTGGCCTCTGCGTACTCCAGTGCTGAGTGCACAGTAGATGCGCTCGATGGCATTTCTGCTTGTCCTAGTTACAGGTTACTCCATAAAGATTTCATTTCAAAAAGTTAGTGATCTCCAGTTTATCTTTGCATTAGCTTTATAAAGCTGGAGTAATGCTTGTCTGGTGTTAAAAAGGTCATGGAAGAGATCATTTGCTTTCCTGGCATATTTTAAACCAACAGAGCCTGTGGATGTTGATAGCTTAACACTGCTGAAGTACTTCATACAAGACTGACGCCATTACGTAGGCAGAATTACTTACCCTTTGAGAGGAATAGTGCTACTTAATAAGTCAATATAGCTCTTCATTTGCCTTATTGTATAGCTAAGAAAAAAATGTAAGAAGGAAACATATTGTTTCTTACAATTTAAGAAAATATAATCCTTTGGAGCGATAATATTTTTGATCATTTTTTTTCTGAAGAGATACTTGAAAATTCTAGCAATGGCTGCCTTTGAAGTAGGTGTTAAAACACCTCGCTTGCAGACCAGTAACTGTTCCTTCTGTAGGGCACAAATCCAGAGCTCAGACCTGCCAACAAAGTGAGATTCCTTTCAGTATGTATTTTTAGGGAGTAGTTTAATTGTGAAGCTGACTCTTATTAAAAGAGCACAATGAGAAAACAGGTAAGTTATCTGCAGTTGTGCTTGCCATTCTCCCAAACCAGTAATTAACCGCGGCTGATACACTAAGCTAATCTGTATTTTTGATATGTGGTTTTGAAAAGCACACGTTTGGTTCCGGGACATTTGTCAATGTGTTGCCCAGCGGTGTTTTGGCAGAAGGTGCCTGGCACTGCCATGGTGCTAATTAATCAACTCCGTAGGAGGCAAAGGTGATGGCAGCCTCCGTGGCCTCAGTGACCATTCCCCCTCTCACAGGCCACCCAGGCAACGCCTGCCCCGAAGGGGAGAGTTTGCTGTTCTGGTAACTGCAGAGCAGTAGAGGGTCCAACCACCTCCAAAAAAGAAGTTTGTCTATAATCCCCACCCCCCCAACTTTCTGAGCATAGCCCTGGAGTGTGCCCGGAGATTGGTTGGTAGGGGGCACAAATCCTCTTTGCCTCTGGTGACTTTTCTTAGCAGAAAGTATTATATAATAAGTCTTCCTTACCACCACTTGTGACTCAGGATCCTTTGCCACCCTGCTAGACCAAGTATATGATATTATTTCCTCCCTTATGAGGAAAGGCTGAGGGAGCTGAGGCTGTTTAGCTTGGAGAAAAGAAGACTGAGGGGGAACCTCATTAATGTTTATAAAGGGCGAGTGTTGGGAGGATGGAGCTCTTCTGGATGGCACCCAGTGATAGGACAAGGGGCAATGGATGTAAGCTAGAACACAGGAGGTTCCACTTAACTATGAGAAAAAACTTCTTTCTGGTGAGGGTGCCAGAGCCTGGCCCAGGCTGCCCAGGGGGGTTGTGGAGTCTCCTTCTCTGGAGACGTTTCAAACCTGCCTGGACGAGTTCCTGTGTGACTTGATGTAGGTGATCCTGCTCCGGCAGTGGGGGGATTGGGCTAGATGATCTTTCAAGGTCCCTTCCAATCCCTGACATTCTGTGATTCTGTGAAATGAGGATCTGTCACAGACCTTGAGGAACTTTTTGGTGGTATCTGAGGTGAGTCAGGAGGGCAGTGCAAATGGTGGGATTCAGTATTCCCAGTGAAATCGATAACATTGGCCTTGAAGAGTGGCGTTTGGTGTAGCTCTGTGACAGAAACCACCTATGGAGTGCCCAGTGTTTTCTTGACTGATGCATAAAGCATGCCTTGATAAAGAGGTGGAATGAAGGAACTGCACCATCAGGGTTTCAATAGTTCTTAATCAGTCTTCTGGTCTGGGAGCTAAAATAGATAGAAATTCTGTGCTAAAGGCAAGGTGGCTTAAAAATATGTTGTCTTAGTGGTAGTAGTGGGAATGTAAGAGAAGAGCTAAGTATACAGAGTTGTGTAGCTATCAATATATTACTACTGTATGATACATCTGAAGGTATATGTGTGTGTTAGGACAAAGGCTATAGTGTAGAGTGGAAATGATACAGAAATCTGTTGAGAAATCCTGAATTTTCACATGAGGATCTCACCTCTGAAAATGAAAATAAAGGGGGGAAAAAAGGGTTAACCCCAAACTTTTCCTGAAAGATGTCTTAAAGAAGATTACACAAAGCACTTTCATCATTGGGAATCCTTCTCATATGCAAATGTATTTGGAATAAGTATTGGGTAAAAGAAAAGTAGTTTGATTAACAGAACCTGTCCTTTATAGTTCTCTTGCGATGTGTAAGGCTGCGTGTTGTGCCAGTGCGTGTGTGTGCGCGTTTCAGCAGTAGCACCAGCATGCTGACAAAAGCCACTGCCAAGTCTCATTAATTGCAACTCCCGCAGACTTATTCAGCCATAGAACTCTTATTTGTGGTGTAGTTTTACGTTAATTTGGGACTTGGGTTTCCTTTACATTTCAAACTGCATAGAGCACAGTGTATCCTATTTAAAGGAAGGGAAAAACAGAAGGCAGCTAAATCTTAGGAGAGAAGCAAGATGATTTACCCCTTAAATTCATTAAGATTACTACAAGGTCTCATTTTTGTTGACAAGTGCTGTCCAAACCCCCCAATAAGTGAGAAATTTCCTACCCAGCTTACTGTTTCAGCCAAAGCTGTGTAATTGCCCAATATCATAGGCAAAAACGGCAGGAGGGCAAAGGAGTTCAGTCAGGACCCCCCAGTGTTTGTGTTTGGTATGAAACACTCCATACAAAAATAATGATTTTGGCTCCTTGAGTCTCCCCCCAGTAGTATTTTCAAAAACTTTGCCAGTTGCTGTTGTACTTTGTTCTCCAAGAGTACATTGTAGAAAATGCAGCTTCACTAAAGAGTGGCCAAAAGTTAGACGTTTGTGGGGGAATAAGGGAATTTTTAATATGTATCAAAGATTTGTGAATATATTTAAATTTCTTTTGGGTAATATTTGGTGTGTTTCCAACAAGGCTGAGCTGTCCACTTCGCAAATTGACATAATTTCTACCTGGCTTTAATTTTTGCAACCTTTCTCTGAATAACAGTGTCTGCTTAAGACATTTGTTAACAGTTGCTAATGCTAATTTTACACATGAAAAAAAAATCTAATCGAGCGCTTCTGTAGATTCCCACCATTAAGTTAATATTATAGACTTTTAATGGATGTTTTAATTAAACTTTCCTATTAATTGGAAGATTTCTCAAATTAAAACCAGATCCTTTGTGGCTGGTATTTCCTTTTGCACTTTTAATTTAAAACTTGGAAATATTAACCAATGATGGACGAGTTATAAATGCAAGTAAGAAAAAGGCTCACTTTTTATGTTGGTGCCACTTGGAGATGAGCTGTTCTGATGGAGGGAAGTTCTCCAAGTGCACTGGGGGAGAAGAAACGAAACGTTTTTATGGTAGGAAAAGAGCATATATTTATTGATCCTTCCAACTGTCATGTATGTATGCTGTATATCAAATCAGCAGTCTCCTAGGAATCTCAGTATCCTGAATGTGGACACCAAAGTGCCTTTAATCAAAATGCTGGTCTGAATGTATTTTGTTTGTATTCTGTTTATTTATAGGCCATTAAAATACGGCAAAAATTAAACTCATGGACATTGAAGTACGACAAAAGATCCATCATCTCTCAACCCAGTGACTTCAATTCTTATTTTATGTATGCGGAAAGCAAGATGAAGTTCTTTTTAGTGTCTTATCTATGGATTTGGGAACAGAACTTGACTTGGTCCCCTGAGCTAACTGCTAGCACCACATACTTCCTACATAAACCAAAAGCAGAAACAATTCAAACAAGTGGAAAGGGGAGACTGAAGCTATGACGTGACTTTGAACTTTCAAGTCCCTCAGATTGCAACTCAGACTGTTGTCAAACACAACTGCACAAAGGCAGGTTGAAAAGGTGTTGGGAAGGTTGGGGATGGCAGCCTGTATTTATCAGTTCTGAAGTCTGTAGCTGAATTTGATATGCGTATATCATGTATATTTTATATCATATATAGATATATATGACATATAAGGAATTACATCTATAAAGATTACATATTGCTGAGGTTAGAAAAGTAAGAACTGTTATCTGAGGTCAGCCCACTGGTCCGTGTAGGCAGATGCCCTGTTTCAAACAGTGGCCGCTATCTGATGATCCACCAAGTGTTTATCCCACTTAAGGGAAAATGAGGTAATTACAAGATGATGTAGAAAAATTTTCTAACCCCATGGAGAGGTTGCTGGTCTACATTCTGATGCATGTGGCTTGATATCCTAATGTTTGTCTTGCTGAGAGTTACTTAAAGCTTTGAGAACAGAAAATAACCCCACTGAGGAAGGGTCTAAAGCATGAGGTTTACAGGGAGCAGCTGAGGGAACTGGGGTTGTGGAGCCTGGAGAAAAGGACACTTGAAGGATCTTCTTGCTCTTGACAGCTCTCTGAAAGGAGGTTGTAGCGAGGTGGGGATCAGTCTCTTCTCTCAAAGAACCAAGTGACAGGACAAGAGGAAGCAGTCTCAAGTTGCACCAAGGAAGGTTTAGGCTGGACATTAGGAAAACTTTCTTCCCTGTGAAACAGTCATTTCCCAGGCTGCCCAGGGCAGTGGTGGAGCCCCCGTGATCCGTGGAGGGATTTAAAAGCCGTGGAGATGTGGTGCTGAGGGACATGGGTTAATGGTGACCTGGCAGTGCTGGGATAACAGTTGGACTCAACGATCTTAAAGGTCTTTTCCAAGCAAAATAAGTCTATGATTTTATGATCTTGAGTTGAATTTATCAAAGCTGTAACTTGCCTAGGAAGAAGTCTCTTCCAGAGGTGAATACCGCCTTCATGTATTCACAAGGTGACTTGTACAGGCATATGCCCTCCAACAGACGTCTGTGCAATTTCAACTGGCATTTTTTCAGCTTTGGTGTGGAAACCTTCATGTCTTATGGAGCAGCTCCAGGAGCCAGAGGGTGAAAAACCCTGTCCTAATTCACAGAAGGGGTCACCAGTGAATTGGGTCATTGGGGCTTGTCTTTGGGTGCAGAGTGTTGGTGCTTTCCCTCCAGAAGACTTCATTAGTGTGTCTCCAGAAGGAAAAGGTGTTACAATGCCATTGTTCAAGCTGCAGAGGGCTAAGTGTGGTTTTGCTTCAAGTCAGGAGACTTTGGTCTGAACCTGTATATTTTTGTCTTTCTAGCTATGACCTGAATATTTTTAATTTTTTTTAATGGGCCCGGTAGCTCGGTAAAATAGGGTCATTGCCACACAAGATCAGGCTCTTTCACCCTCTTGATCTTTTTTGATCTTGAAAAAGGTCAGAAGAATAAAGGTCTTACTGGGGATAAAAGTCTTAAGAGAAGTTCTTTAGCAGCAGTTTATAATGTTAGTATCTTCCCCCACACCCCACCCATTGCTGCACAACTCAAGCATGGAGAAGAATAGCTTTAGTTAGGTTTAGGTTTAGTTGAGTTACATTTTTTATGTAGTCATATACTTGGGAGCAGACCTGAAAGCTAAACCTTTTTTTTCCTTCTGGCAATGTATTTCTTCCAAGGTCCCAGCTCAAGTGAGTCCTATCTTTGTGGCTGCAAAACCCTAAGGGGAACCCCTGCATACACTCAGAAATACAATTGCAAAAAGCTCATTCCTTTATACAGCGGATTACTTTTAGATTTACTTCGATGTGATCTGTACAGATTCCCTTCATCTAAGGGGAGGTCTGATTCTCTTAGCTGACTTACGGAGCCACACACCAAGAGAGTCTTATTTTGTGGAAGCCAAATCTCATTAATGGCAATCTGCTGCCCATCTTTTAATTAACCAAAGAATCAGTGACATTTCACAACCACAGCAGTGGCAATAAAGTAGCATTGTAATATAAAATAAGGTGAAGTGTCCACTGGAATTGAAAGCCTCCATTTATCTGCATTAGTCTACTGCCTGGATTCTCATTTTATAGGGAGAATTGATGTATCTATTTTTATTATGTCACAAATACACAAAAAGCTAATCTTTTAAACTTCCGAAATATCTCCAGAGTTTGCTAACTTGGAGATTTGGAACTAGTACAGATAACAAACTAAGTGTGAAACCTTATTCTTCTACAGTCTGCATTCCTTGAGTATGATGTAAAATACCAAACTTTTAATGAAGCCACGAACCTGAAGAAGGTTTATCAAACTATTCCCAATTTTTAAAGTTGAAAGCCACTCTTTTTTTTTTTTTTTTCCCCCAAAGTTTTCAGGCCCATACACCATGGCTGTGCATGGCTTGCCTTTTAACTTAATTGCAAATTTTGTGGCGTATTCATGCTATTTGTTTGTTGATTTTATCAGGTGCAGGAAAAATTGGATTATTTAGATTGTATACTGCTTGGTATGAGGACTTCTCTCCCTTGTGGTTTGTACAACACTCTGTTCTTTGGGGATTCATAAACAATTTGTGCTGCAATCATTTTCCACTTACTTTTCTTTGTTTTATAGAATACATTTTATGCTGCAGTTTCAGCATATGTCTTTGTGATTCAGTAAACTTACCTGGTCCAGAATCAATACTTAGATTTTCCTTCCCCATAGCAGTAAAGGGCATATAAAATGCATGAGACAAAGTAAACTCTTTCTAAAGAAGTGGATTAGAATTGAAACTGCACTTAGAAATGTGAAACATTGAGTGAAGAGTTTGGGACAGTTGTCTGTGATATAATTATCGAAGATCGTCAAAAAGTATCAGAGCACTAATCAATGCCACTGCCCTACTTGTTTGTACTCAATTGCTACTGAAATAATTGGGGTTTTGCTAGCGTTAAATCCAGAAATCTTTTATTGTGAGCAGGGCAGAAAAAAATTTACTTAGAAACAGGGGAAATGTAAGTCAGTGGCAGGTGCTCTTATTCTGACAGGGGGAAACTGCAGGAAGAACACTACCCTGTTTCACAGGGTTTTTCCATGAACCATAACCAATGACCAAACCTAACATGGTGTTGAGAGCTTGGAGGCTAGCAATAAATCTGGTGCTACCAGCA
This sequence comes from Todus mexicanus, assembly GCA_013389965.1. Taxonomy (NCBI): domain Eukaryota; kingdom Metazoa; phylum Chordata; class Aves; order Coraciiformes; family Todidae; genus Todus; species Todus mexicanus. The sequence continues at coordinate 11,950 of WEIS01009433.1, read as the reverse complement.
TCTGAACTGAGATGTTGGCACTACTATACAAATTCATATTACTGCTACTGTGGTTCACCTGTGTTTACAGTACAGGTAGAACAGTTCCTCCTCTTGAATTTTTGATTCACCCTAAAATGCAATAATGAGGAGAGATCTTGGTTTTGGAAAACTTTAAAGGTAATTTGTGGATGGAAGACATGCTTTTTCTTAGAATAGTTTGAGGGTGTTTCATATGATGAAACTACTGAACCTTTCCTGCTTAGCATCCATGGCAAGTATTCAAAAAAAGATAGGTGTGGCCGTGACAATTGGGTATTCTGGGATACAACTACATAGTGGAACTTTTACATCATCCTTTTGAATTCTAGTTTGCTTCGAACCTAATAAATAATAAAAGATGGTAAAGATATATATTCCAAACTAAATAAAGTATCATGAGACAAAACCATTTGCTCAAAGCATTGCGTTTTGAAAAAATTTATGATACTTAGACTGACAGCTGAGGTTCTTCTTGGCTGTGTCACTGCACTCAGCTTGTAAGGAGATCTTATTTTGTTCCCTTTACAGAAATTAAAAGGAAACTGGGGCTACTGGAACAACTATGTGAGGAGTTAGGCCTGAAGGCCAGCTAGTCCCCAAGGGTGGCCAGGCCTGGTCATAGAAAAGTGAGTGATAGAAACCACTAAGGAGACATGACTCAGGTGTTTACAGATGCTTTAAAACATCATTTGGATATGAGTGTTGGTTTTAGTGTGGGTGGGCAATAAGGGCTGGCTTGTACAGAGGAGAAACTTCTTGGAAAGGAAACTAAAGCTCAGTTCAGCTGACATGGCAAAGATGATTGCTGAGCTAAAGACATGCCTGCTGGTATAATCGAGGTTTTTCTTCAGTCACTGGAGCTAGTGTTTTTCCATTAAAAATACCCCAGAATGGCAGTCCTCATCTTTAATTGAGTGCTGTAGTTTATGATAACAAGGTCATTGAAGCAACTGCTTTTCTGGCTTATGCCCATGATCAAAATCCCCTTTATTTCTCAAGTCAAATATACACATGGACAATTAGTAATTTTACCTGTGTCAAGCTCTCACCCATATGATTAAAGAAGCCAGGCAATAGCTTCAAGCAGAGATAAGTTACTCAGGATATTTCCTTTAAACTGTTATCATAACATCTGTTCATTTTTGTTGTTGTTGTTGTTATTTTTGTGGGGTTTTTTTTGCAAAGTTCAGGCCTAAACAGGTGTGTTCTCATGAGATTTGTTAGGTGTGTTGAGCCCACAGGGGATGGTAGTTGCAGTGAAAACTGCATATTTCCCAATGCACACACTTCTGTTCCATGTCCTACAATCTATGTTGTGGTATCGTCTTCCAGAGAGTTACCTCTGATGGACAGGATTAGGGGAAATCCTTGTTTCTTTGGTGATTTTCAAACACCATCAGACAATGATGCCAACTAAGAGTGCATTAATGAGATATTGGAGCCTGGCAAGTAGAAAGTGGCTTCAAATAACCCTGATTAGCCTTTTCTTAGTTCCTTAGAGTGCAGGCAAGGCTTGAACAACAACAAAGACCCCACACTCACACTTTTTATTAGTTTGGTGGAAAAGGAGTGTGCTTTTCAGAGAGTGTTAATTAAAAGATTTAGGCTCCATTCACACTGCCCATATCCCTTGTTTCATCTTTCCCTCCTTTTTGTGTAGTTTGTTTGCAGTGTGAGAGGTAGAACTGCTGTTATGACAGATAATGTTGGCTTTTAAAGAGTTCACTCAGATCTTATCTGTGAGAAAAATGTAAGCCCTAATTGAGCATATGAGTTTCACTTTTTACATGATGGCTTCATTAGATGTGAACTCTTATTTTAAGTCATTTGAAATGTCTTTCACTCTTTCCAAAACAAGTTTTCACCTATTTTCTTTCTCAAGGGGTAGCTCCCCTACATCTTTGTAGTTGTTACATTTTGCCTTTTCAATGAATAAATAAAATAAGCCTTCCAAGTCTTTAATCATAAACTTGTACTTTTGTAAACCTTAAGCATATTAAAATCATTGCATCAGCCTCTCTTAGCTACATGAAGTTCATAGTGTACAGACCAGGCATCAGCCAAGACATTTTTCAGAATCTGAGAAATAAATAGCTGGCACTTCAGTAAATGATTTAATCACAAAACTATCTGCTGTATTTCAGGACTATTTTTAAATAATATTTACATCTACGATCTCATACCTTTTTCCTGAAGGAGGCAGACTGATATTTGTCTGACTCAGCCAAAAAGTTTGCAGTTTACCAAAGATACCCCAAAGATGTGACAACAGGAGATAATAGAAAACTTGGATTAATTTTTGGGACGGTCAAATTCTAAATCTCAGTTGTAGTCAATAAAACCACAGGAATCTGAATGAAAAATAGGTTAGATTTCATCATAGTTTCTGGCTAACAAATTTGATTCTTTTAAGGCTCTATTTTAGATACATGCAAAACTTCTTTGGTTCTGCTGTGAAACTCATCGTATATGTACAGAACATGACTTGGTGCTGAGAAAAATCCTTTGTGCTCACCTTTAAAATATTATACCAAATGAGTTGTAGAAGGCTAAATAGGGTCTCATTCCTTCTTGGGAAGCATAAATGCTGCTTGTGAGGCTTCTCTACTACAGTGAAACGTATCATCCCTCTTTAACAGCTTTGAAATAGTTTTTATAAAATTGCTTGATCTTAGCTCTCAGTGTGGGAAGGCATTTGGGAAAGAGAGAGGGAATCCTGTTTTGTTTTAATAAAAAGCTAATAGTTAATTATATTGCTACATGCTTTTGCTGGCAAACATCTATGGCACACTTTAAAATAGGGAAAAAAAAAAAGAGGAGGAGATTGCTGCTTGTTAATGGACTCTGCTATTTTACAGCACTGTAGTCGAGCAGCCACCTACAGTTCATCCTTCTGTTAATAGTAACGTTACCAATTTTAACATTATATGCCTCTTTCCACTGGCCCCTGTTGGAACCAACAGCCTACGGCAAGTGCTGTACTGCCTTTTACTTAATTGCTTCTTAAAGCTAACAGTGAATTACATTAAGTGTAATTTCATTGTCGTTGGATCTTGGTGAGTTTGAGGTGGCACGTTTGCCATGGGAGTTCTTTTTCTCTGGTTCAGTGGCTATATCCGGGTGGGATGCATTTCTCCTGGAGTAATCCAGGAGAATCTTTCCTTTGAAGAGGAACAGATGTAGATTTACATATCTGGAGGTCTCTGGCCTCTGATGAGATTAGTTGGTGTTTTTAAACCCTACTGGAAGGTGCATATTTAATAAATGCCTAAAGCAAGCCTGTGTGAAATGGCTGGGCCCTGGGAGACTTTGAATGAGAGGAGAGGAGGAGATGTCAAGTTGCACATCGTGGTACCATCATAATTACTGCTGAAAATAGGCCAACACTTGCAATAACAAATAGAGTCAGATTCTGCTGTAAAAGTAATAAAAAAAAAAATGGACAAGGGAACTGCCTAAAAAGCTTTTAAGTTTAATTTTCAGCTGATCGGTTTGTTTCCGATTTCCTAATAATCTGAGAGAGATGAAAATTCACAGGGTTAAAACTGGTAACCCTCCCTGCCTCCTGACAAATAATCTGTTCTTTTCTAACATGCCTATTTGAGGTAACTGCGCACCCTGTGATAGAAATTAGTATTTCTGCTTTGCTGAAAGAGTGTATTTTGATGGGAAGGGGAAGGGCTTGTGGTAAAAGTGGAAATTAAATAAACCTCCGTGAGAGAGACTAAGCTTGTTTGACATCAGCCTTTCTTTCCTTTTAAATAGAAAATAAGTGCAAAACATAAGTTTAAAATTCTACTTCAAACATTTGTTTGGTGTGCTGTTCCTCTCGATACAGCTGTGGCATATCTGATATCACAGTAAAACTACAGTAATGGGTTCTTGTTATTGCTGTTTTGGATCCAGATGCTTCAATGAGTTTTGTGTTGTACTCACAGCATTTGAAAGTGCAGGGGTTTGTAAATGCCTTACAATTGCATCCGCTTTCCTTTCCTTTCACCTCCTTGCAGTTTGTCACAAGATTCTTCATTTTTCCTAGAAGCTCACCATTTGTGCCATACTCTGCTGACTCTGTTCCAGCCTGTGTCGCACAGCCAGTTCTGTGACACCATTGCCTGAAACCTGTAATGTTCTGGCAGAGCTGGACCTTCATCTCCTACAGCATTCTGCCTCTGCCACCCTAGCACTGACAGCATCCCTCCTTCACCCTGTACGGGACTACTACCTGTCAGGTAGCTCTCTTCTCCCACACTGAGTCCCACTGTCACCTCCATTGTTGCCTGCTCCCTCCTGTCATGTACAGCACAACTCTGTTCTTGCTGGTGCCTACAACGTTAGTCTGCTGCTGTCACCTACACTGCTCCTGTGCCACACCTTTTCACTCTGGTAATGCACCGGTGTGTTCACATGGTGTGTTCACTCCTGTCCCCATGATCCTGCAGTGATTCCTCTGCTCTCTTCTGTCATCTGCATCTATCAGTCACTTCCATATTGCCGCTAAAATGTCAGCACAGATAAAAATTTCTTGGGCTTGGGGTGTTTTATTATTGAAGGAAGCCTTGCAAAAGCTGGATGCCCCAGTGGCAGGGCCAGCAGCCTCAGCCGAGGTACCACAGGTCTCAGCCAAAGCCTGCAAGCGACAGTGTTAATCCCTCACGTGAAAGGGCAAAAAGCTAAAAGAATACAAGACCCTGCTGAGATTAACAGAGAAACAAACAGAGACCAGTGTAACAAAAGAAGGTGCTCAGATCTGTAGATAAGGAGCTTTCAGAGGCCTCTGAGCAAGGCCCGTTTAACTCCCTGTGGAGCACCAAAGCTCTGCAGGGCTCAGGGTCCCAGCGGCAGGAGAGATGAAACAACCGCAAGAGTTAAGACAAGGAGATTGTTCCCCAACTGAACTGCATTCTTCAACTTCTAGCTGAATTTTATTGTGTGGTTAGAACTAGTTCCTGTTCTGGACCTAGTTTAACTTCGTTCTGGAAAAGCTACCATCTACTCCGCAGACATATTATTATTGCTTTCCAGCATCGAGCGATAATTGCCCGGATGGGTACAAACAATATTTTATTGCTACTTTTGTTGGTTTGAAGTTAGAGGAGCTGCTTGCCATCAGGCGCAGAGCAGGAAAGCAAGCGGTTTATAGCATTTGTAAGCGGTATCTTTGCCAGTGATGATGAAAGCAACATAAAATTGTTTTCGGGGGAAATTTACTCACGGGTTGAGGCTGAGCCCAAGGCCTATATATCACTCAAGTCCTTCCAAGTTCTATTTTTGAGGCCTAAGTGAGCCTGATGGTGCACTGGTGTAGACTTTGTGCAGTGGAAAATATTGCTCTGGGGGTTCAGTCCTTGGCTATTTTTCAGGCAAAACTCCCAATTGTTTTCAATGTGCAAATACCACAAAGGCCCTATTTTGAGTTTTCTCTCATTAGATTGCAAAACCTGTTTCAATTATATCCTATGGATTTCACAGGCATGTAACTTCCTGAACGCCCACATCAAGGAAAGAAAGGTCTCATGTTTGGATCTCTGTTTTGCTAACATACCAGCAAACAAAACCCCGCAGGACCACACAGGACAGCTATGATATGAATATTATTCTAAGAAAGAGTCAGCATTTGTCAGTCTGACCACAGGGTGACATCTGGATTTAGCACATTTCTCCCTGTCTTTGGAATGAAATGATACCTAGAGAAAGTTTGGTTAGTAAATGATTGCTTCTTTGCCTTTTTGCTAAACTTTCTTATTAGGGACAGCTTACTAGGCAGGAAAAAACTCCTCTGAGACAGAAGTAAATATAAAATTAAACAAAGTAACTGGAAGAAATTAAAAAGCTTTTCTTATCAGCATGGTGATACTAGACTGGTAGATAGAAAAAGAGCACAAATAAATACTGGATAGAAAAAGAGGAACCCTTTTTTTAGCTATGGCACTTTACACGACTGCTCTTGTCGCTATTAATGGTTTTATTTTTTTGCTGTGTTTTCCCACTCTACTTTGAAAACCTCTTCCTCCTCCTTGCCAATTGCCCTGGGACAAGGACCAGCAGCCATACAGGAGGTGCTTTCCGCAAGTCGCTTAGTTTTCACAACTTTTCTGGTTTTTTATTAGCACCGGGGCTTGTTACCTTGTCGGACAAAATAACTCCTCCATAAACCATCTCTAAGTGTGCTAAGGCTGATTTCTCCCTCTCTTTTCACATATAGTCCACAGTTTGGGGGAGTTATTTTGCACAGTCACTCTCTTCCATCTATTTTCAGGAGTTCGACCTTTACAGAGTCCTTTTCAGGTCCTTTACTACTGTTTTTGGCACTAACCAAACACAACCAAAGAGGTAAAAGAGTCCGTGTTACAGATAGTCCCAGGTCATTCCCTCTTCAGTTTGGTGGACAAACTGTTCTTCCTTCTCTCTGTCAGAAGAGCAGTGTTCTTTCTCCCTCTTTATTTCAGGGTGGTACAATTTTTCCAGGTTTTTATCCTGGCCCTTTTTATTCCTGCATCTAGATTACTCTCCTTTGATAACGCTGAAAAGAAAAACAGATGCCTGCCACCATTTTCTTCTGTAGCTTTATTTCTTAAGACAACAAAGCAATAAGTGTCGATACAATATTTAACTTGCAAGATTTGCTTTTTGGAACCTTCTGAACTGTGAGATTTGAAAGTTCCTGGCTAAGTTTTCCTGTCCTTGTTTCTCATCTGTAGTATTTCTAGTTCTTCCTTTGTTACGTGTAAGCAATGCAGTCTTGTTCCTCATTAGTAACACACACCATGGATCTGCAGAATGATGTGGCCAACTTAGTTTTGCCAGAGCAGCTTCTATTTTTGATGTTTCATACCTGTCTTTAGCTTTTTATTAGCCCATGACTATTACATTTGATATTTTCATGTCCCCTTACTAAGGAAATGCTCTACTCTCTGTATGCTGTCCTGCTGACATGTCTTGGGATCTCCCTTAATGAAAATCGCTATGACTGGTGGCAGCATAAGACTTTGGATTTTCCTTGAACTTGTTTCATGAATTGTAAGATTTTTATCTTAAATCATCAGAAGTTTTACGTCTTAAAATTTATGTTTTTCTTCATGTCCTGTCCTTTTCTCACTTTGAAATGCTTTGCTGGTTGTAATCAGGCTCTCTCCAGCTTTACAGAGTTTTGAGATGAAAAAGCCATGTCTGCTCATGCTGAGCAGGGCACAGTGCTCAGTTCCTGTGGATTTATCATGCACTTGGGAGATCTCCACATGTGCTTGGCTAAATTAACCCCTCTTATCAGGAGTTATTCTCTGGAAATATGCATCCAAATATGTTCAAGACATATGCAATGTAGATTTATAGTCTTTTACTATGAATACTCTACTATTTGAAAGCTGTTTACAGCCACAGCCCTTTGAATTTCCCAGGGTAGCTCACCTTCCTCTTGTCCAGGACCAGGCGTTTGGCTGAGCTGTGCCCAAGCAATGTGGCCACGGGAAGTCCCTTCCCTGCAGCTGTTGGCAGAGACAAGCAAACCAAAACATGACAGCCCCATTCAGGGCCATGTATTTCAGTGAGAAGCTGCGTCTGCCATCCAGAAATCTCACATACTGGAGCATAAGGATGCTTACTCAGTACTGGACGCAGGAATAAAATGCAACTTGAATTTCCATGGAGAAGCAGCAGAATCATAGATTTCTCCTTCCTCTCTACCCAGTTGCATACCTGCCTTCAGACTGACCTGCTCTGTTGCTCAGGATCTGGTTGGGTCTATGTTCTAAGAGTCTAGGAGGAAGAGTGTGATTTTGTTATTATTCCGCTTAAACTTTGACCACAGTTACAGAGTCTGGGCTATTTTCTTACAAGGTGGTGGTGAACTTGATCTGTATCAGTGTAGCAATAAATAACATCTGTTTGTATTACATATGTATATTGGCTTCCTTTATCCTCGAAATGGAACATACAGCAAGGCACTTCCTTGTGCTGAAACTGAAACCTAGCTCTTGGAATAATTCCACTTGCCTTTTTTTTTTTTTTTAATTGTCATTTTGGTTCTTGATAAAGAAAAGAAAAAACCATGAATTACCACTTTAATTTTTTTATTAAAAAAAAAAAGGAAGGATTAAAAATATAACCTTTTTATAACACTTCAAGTATTTTTTTACCACCTGTGAAACAAAAATGCAGGAAGTAGTGTTTTGGCTAAGCTGTTTATCCTGGTTTTCCTGATAAGGAACCTCTCTTCCTAATGTCAGCTTATACTGTCATCATCCAGTAAGTGTCCATGTGTGGGCCACTGAGTCATCTTGTTAAAAATGCTTCATTCTTTTTATATCCTACAGAAATTACTATAAATTGAAAAATTGAAGATGAATTTATGGAAACTCTTTTCAGCTGTCTCATTTTGTTCTGCTTGTGTTCCTTTTTTTTATGTCAGTCTCCTTCCTGGAGCATCTATGTCTTTATGTTGAGTTGTTGAGCTTGGTTTAACAATTTACTCTGAAAGGTTTTATGGAAACTATTTGAGGCTTCTAATTAAAAAGCTCCTTGTTTTGCATTTACTGAAATCATGTAACTGGTTCCATAGCAGTAAGTGGTAAAAGTCTTGTCAACCAGAGCCACACAGATAATCTATAAAATAGCTGTCAAAAATGAATATATAGAGCAACTTTGGTTGTGGAACAGAAGAGAAGGGTTTGTGCTTTCTATAAAATCAGTTGAAGTTTCTTTTGTAGTTATAGCAAGGACAGGATTGGGCCTGAAGATCATAAAATGAGTTCATTGCTATTATCTGTGAAATCTTCACTGAATCACATTGTCAGACGCGTGAGTCCTTTTCTGTTCTTCCAGCTGAAGACTTGTGCTGCACAGGCGCCCACCACCAAGAGCTAGCCACAGTTCCCAGCTCACCATTGTGATCTGCAGCCTCACTAGCCTGTTCTGCTGGTATACCTGTCCTGCAGAAACACCTGCCTCATGTAAATTAGGAAAAACATCTGGAAATTACGTTTTGCAGCCACAATTCAGACTACGCTCTGAAAGCAGCATAAATGGGAGCAAATCATGGCAAGAGAAGTGACATCCATCCCAGGGGAAGGCAGCAGTGCTGTGATAAGTGTGAGCCTGGCAAGCAGGTCTTTGGGAAACCAGCTTGCGGAGGACACTTGAAACTTTTCACGACCTGTAACTAACCCAATGCTTTCAGGCTTGTGTGTTCTTTATCCACCCCCTGCCTTACCTGCCTGGTCAGTGGGATGCCCCGTGCAGGTGGTTGTTGTGAGGTACAGATGTGCTGCTGCAAGTGCCACTGCTTCTTGTGAGAGTTGCTTCATGGTGATAGTTCAAAGGATGAACTCTCTCTGCTGGTCTACTTTTAAAGCATACCTGCTAACGAGACATGTTTAGTAAAAATGGTAAAGCAGAAGCATTTGGGTCTGTTAATAAGGTAACCAATACTTGACTGAAATTTACTCAAATGCCAAACCATCACAAGAGCGATTAATTTTTTAAGTCTTCTAAATAGGTCTTGAGCTTTGTTTGCATACATCTTCATGGAAAATACAAAGTCCCAGGCAATTGCAAGCCACATTATGCAGCCGGTACCTGAATAAATAGTATGTGAAAGGTGGCACTGGTTGCCACCTTCCAAAGCATCTGCAATTTTAATTCAATCCAGACGTCTTGGATTCATCAAAGGCAATTTTTGTATTCAGTTACGTGAGTAAATGCAACTTAATCATATTTGCATTGAATTCGTTGAAACATCCAACAATCTTTGCTCCTCAAAAGAAGAGCAGTGATGATGATTTGTAGACTTAGAGTTAGGAAACCCTTTAAATCAAAGGCAGATATATTATGAGTTGGAGCTACCCTGAATGGCACATGGATAACCTCTTCTCATGTTTATCATCTTGTTTTTCATACTTACAAACAACTTTGACTGGAGTAGTGTCCAAGAATGAACTACAAGAATGACATTCAACAGTGAAATACAGATTTAATGCAGATCTTTTCTTTTTCCTTTGTGAAAATTCCCTCTAAGTTTTAACCTACACAACCACCTTGTATTGACTTGGATGTAACTTGGAAGCCTCTCCGTGTATCTCTTCTTTTGGAAGGTCATAGTGGGAGGATGTGTTGGGTGAAAAGAGAGTTACTTCCAAGTGCTGTGTGGACAGTAGTTCATTAATTCCTTCTGCGACAGAGTAACCATTAGCATCTCCACTCCAGTGCAAGGAGATGCCGAAGCCCTGTTTTGTGCCTTTGTATTGTTTTTCCAGAAAGGAAGTTGTTAAGTTCCAGGAATGAATGAGTTAAAGGCAGCATTTGGATCAGTGTTGTGAAACTATATATTATCTATTGTATTTCTTTGGCCTTAAGTGGATTCTAGCATGGGATGAATTAGGTTGGCTAGATATTTTCTGCTGACTGTGATATCCCTGTTGAGCAGCTTTCCCAGTACGAATATATTTGGCCCTTCTTTTTTTTCCCCACAAGCTATATCCCTGTATAAAAACAGCTTTATCTCTAAAGAGCAAATAACACCCAGTGCTCATAACAGATGCCAAGAAATGTTTCTGTTTTGATTTTTGAAAATAAAAATTCAACTGTGTTCAATAAAATTCAGAAGCCGTTTTCCTCTGTGGAAATTAAAGGAATCCAAGGAAGTCTAGGAAGATAGCGACCTTCCTAATTAAAGCGGTAGCAACTGCAGGAATCCGGTTTTTACAACCACCTCTATCTCACTGTGCTGAGAACAAAGCAGTCCTCCATTAATATTTTATTTTCTCTTTTCTTCCACTATAACAATGCTCTATGTTCTGTGAGAGCCCTGGAAAGACATGCAGAGCTATGTTAATTATGGTTTAAATAATTGACACTCTGATTGTGTTGTACTTTCGGAATTGTATGTGGCGTGTCACTGGTTCTACATATAATTACATCTTTTCACTGCCATCATTTTTCTCACTTACATCGCAGAATACAGTAGACTACATTGCAAAATCGGATGCAGTAACTAGCAATGTCTTCACCAAATGACCTTTGTTTTTAAACTCATGGTGTGTGGGTAGCGGTGGAGATCTGATTGCCATCAGAGCTAATGCATGCATCCAGGAAGATCTATTATGAAACACGGAATGTCAGGGGAGTTGGGAGGCTGCATCAGAAGCACGCTCGGAGTCTAAAGAGTGGGTATTAGGAAATTTCCAGTGTGGTCTGATGGTAATTCCTTATTTAACATTGCATCCAGCTTCTCAGCTTCTGGGAACCCAGATATTTATTATTTGTTGGCATATAGATTTGTGCACTAACTACTGGGATTATTAAGTAGATGCAGCTATAGCACGTACAGGACCGTGCAACAATGTAAACAAGCTTTCCAGACTCATCTTCAGGTGTTGACTGAGTCATTCTGAAAGCTTGAGTGTATGTACATGTTTGGAGAGCGAGTAAACCAGCTACTTCTTGGGCTACCTCATTAGTCGACATAACTGCTGCAGAGCCGTTTCCAGTTCAATGTTTGTCCAATAAGTAGCTAACTTGAAAATTAAATCCTATCTCTTACAAGGCAGCCTTAATGAACTAAAAAATATTTATGGCTCCTTTGAAAACTCCCATCCTTAGGCATGATTGCAGGGTGAGCGCGTTTGCTCGGAAACAGTGTGAGTAACTCCCTGCTAAAATGTACACACTTCGGAGTTTGTTTCTGTCTGCTTTGCATGTTTGTTCTGCTGCTTGCAAATAACCTTCTGCTCAACTGCAATTGATAAGGAAGGGGGATTAGTGTTTGGAAAGGCAACAAGCACAAGTTCTCCTCAAGCAACCTGGGAGGTTTGCGCCGATAACCGCTCTCTAACAATTGCCCCGATCCACGTCTTTGCTTCCCAGTAAAAGTGAGGTGGTTTTACTGCTCAGAGAAGGCGGGAAGAGCTGCAGCTTTATGTTTACTGGAATAAGG
>WEIS01009432.1:0-23296 GCA_013389965.1 Todus mexicanus | reverse complement strand
AAATAAGTGTGATTTCATAGCAGGAATGACCTGAAATGGACCTCACTGTACTTCCAATGGCCCGATGTCAACTATTATTAAACTACAGGTTTTACAAAGTCTTCCACTAGACGTCTAGAGTTAAGCCAGAAGTTTTGGCTCTAATACAGGCAGTGATGAAAAACATATGAGTGGTAACAAGTCCTCTTAATATCATTCTTCAGTACTAAGATGGGCTAATCTGAAGCAGCACTTTACTCTGGTATCACCCACGGTGCCAGGAGGATCAAGAAGTTTGGAAGTGGGATTTTTCTTCATATTTACTTTCTATTTCACAGAACTCAGCCTAACTTCTTTTTTCTCTATTAATCTTTTTAAACATGAAATAACTGGACATAAAGATCTCAGGTGGATTTACCACAGTGCTTCCGGAAGAAGAATCAAACTTGCAAGGTATGTCCAGTTTGAATCCCTATTCTATATAAATAAGAATAATTAATTTAGCAACAGGTTATCAGTGATAATGTGTAGATTAATAATGCCAGGTAACTTGCAGTTAGAAGTGCCACTTTTTAATGGAATATTTGAAAATCGACTTCGCAGCTAAAGTAATTTTGTATTTACTACATCTGAGTTGCAAAATGTAAAAAGCTACAATGAACTATTAAACTGTTAAAGAAAAACTTGTCAGAAAGACTTAACTGACAATAACTTCTTTTTTCCTCAGTTATCACAATCTATGAAAATCTCTCCTACAGTTCTTCCAGTTCTAGCAGTGACAGTGTCAATTCTTACAGGGACAACTCACTGCTAACGTTCTGTGATTTGGTGTTCAAGTTATAAAGTAGATATCAGCAAAGGAATTAAAAACAACACAAGAAAGAGTGAACTGTAGATGAACTACAACCAAAAAAAATGCTCACAGATCATATTCAGTAATACAAGAGTCCAGCAATTTTCCCTAAGAAGTAAATACTCTCTAAACATAAATATTTTGTAAACAAGCTGCTCATTATTATACTACATAGCTTCAATATTGGACTGTTTCTCGAGACAGAATTATTTCCTTAGTAACCTCACTGACTAAAAAATTTCCTCCTTTTTTATCTTAAGCAATTTAAGTAAATCAATAGAGTAGACAAAGAGTTAAACATAGACTTTTATTTCTGGAATGGGACAATGACTAATAGAACCAGAACTATTTTTAAGTACAGCTTTCAAAACAGCTATGGTCTTGCCTTTCTTTGGACAAAATCTGTGCACAGTGCAGTGAGTTGTGTTATTAATGAACACAGGGATTTTTCTTTGCCTCTGGAAAGACCACCACTGTGTCATTTAGACATTTCCTTTTCAGAAACAATGTCATAGGAAATTCACCTCCCTACACCGGTAACAGAAGTGATTGCTAAATATAATTTAGTGTCTTTTTAAGTCATAAAACTTCACCTATTAACTCCTTCAGTGTCATAATTGGTAAGACAACAAAGAGCACATGCTGCAGGACTGGTATGCAGCAGCCAAGGAATCCAGACAACCACCTTTTAATGCGCACATCCCATGCTAACATCACTTCTATCCTCACAGAAAGTGGTTTGCATCCCATAACTCATGTTTAGAATTTTCATGTCACAGAGCTATTGCACTTTTACATGGGAATCTCTAAAAGGTCTAACATATTGTGGCATCATCTGCGTTTAACTGGTTATAAATCATAGAATGGTTTGAATGATCGGTATTATCCTAAACTAAATCACTCCTATCTTCCACATGCTGCTTGGCAATATGAGATTTGGTATAGATCACCACATTGGTGAGGATAAGTATGTCCCAAACCATTAGTACAGTGATTTTAGGATGGTTACGTACTTGAGGAAAGAAAGTGAGTCTTGCAGCACCTCTGCATGTAAAGGGGACTGTCCACATTCAGTCACCTGCCTTTAGGGTGTCCAGCACTCCAGGGAAAAGGTGTTGTTCAGAAGCTTTTTGTACTTAAGGAGAAGTAAGATTCCTACAAAGAAGGTGTAATGAAGACATACATGAGCCCTCTTTGAACTCACTACACTCTTCCTCAAACTCATCTTCCATATTCTGGTCTGTAAAAATGCGAATGGACAAGGCCAGACTTTGTCCAAGCAACTATCATCTGTTGAGGCTATTTATTATCCAACAGGACACCTGAGCTGTCTATGAGCATATGTCAAGAGTGGCTGTTGCACTTTTTCTCCTTCCCTCTCTTTCCGTTTATTGTTCCATCCCCCGGAACCAGGCTGTCCGACCCATTCCTTCGTGCTGGCTCCGATACTCAGGCTGATTCAGTTTGTTCACCCGGAAAGAATGTGCTGAGTTTTTTTCCTTGCTCACATTAGCTTTATGCTGCTTTAGTGAGTTCAATCAGCTCAGGGAACAGCCTGAGTGGAAGAGCTGATCTGAGAGCACTCAAAGTATATACCTGGAGCAGAACCAGCCTCAAGTGGCAGCAATGGCCCATTAGCACAGCTCTAATTCATGACCTGTGCTTTCTGGAACAAATATTTTATAAAATTCTTATTATAAAATTATTAAAGTCTTTCCATAAAGATCCCTGGGATCTTGAGTTTTATGCTTTCATTTTCTTGTAGTTCCCTTACTCTTGAAGTTCAAGCAAGAAGAAAGCTTGTATAAATTCTTTAGAGATAAGCTGCAGAGTCAGCATTTCTACAGAGATATATCAACACCTACGTATTTAGAGACTCAAAACCTCAGCCAGGAAAAAAACCCCAAACACTTACCCCTCCATAAAATCCAGTTCTTTACAATTCATTCTTTGGCAGTTCTTTGGCCAATGCAAACCTGGAGTCAACCTTGACTATCATCCCTAACTACAAAGCCAATTGGTAATAAGGATTTCCTCGAGGCAAAATGGGAAGATGAAACAAGGGGCTTTTTCCCTTTCCTAAAAATGAAATGTTTAAAAAAATGTATCAGAACTCAGGCTTCCTTCTGTAAAGGGACTTATTCTCAAGAGAGTTACCTCACAGGACTAATATATTTAATCAATGACATACTTGAACACTATGTTTCTAGAACTGTTTGTGATCTATGTATGGGTTTCATGAGTTCCAACTGGTCACTACTCCTAACACAGCCTCAACCTTTTCATAGTTTGAAAGTGTAATTAATTTTTTTAGTATCTGAATGGAAATATGCAATCCATTTGCTCTAGGTGCAAGTGTGGAAATGGATTTTTAAACTGTTTGATAAGACGACTTCCTAGAACCAGATCAAGAAGAGCATTTCAGAAACGTACATGAAAGATCATCTTCTAGATTCAGTAAAACTATACTTGCAGTGCCTATCACAAAGAGAAGACAGCAGGGACTTAGAAACTAGATGTCCCAAGACACACTACATGCTACAACACTTGATATCCTACCTGCAGACACGTACAATACCACTGATTAAAGCACAGAGCATTTGGTCTGGAGCAAAACTAGAGCTATGGAGCAAAACTAGAGCTGGGGAGATTCAGATTGGACGTTAGGAAGCAGTTCTTCCTCAGGAGGGTGGTGAGACACTGGCCCAGGTTGCCCAGGGAGGTGGTGGAAGCCCCATCCCTGGAAGCCTTTAAGGCCAGGCTGGATGGGGCTCTGAGCAACCTGCTCCAGTGGGAGGTGTCCCTGTCCATGGCAGGGGGGTTGGAACTGGATGAGCTGTCAGGTCCCTTCCAACCCTGACAATTCTGTGATCTATGGTCACTGAATACCTGAGCAGGCAGGGAAGGTGACCAGCCTGAGTGCCCATCTGTGAAATCCCAGCCATTACAGCACTGCTCCAAGGATAAGGAGAACTCAGAAGCCTGAAAGGCTTCAAAATCCTCATCTTCTAATTAATGATATGACTAAAGTATTGTACATTTTGATTGTTTTGCTGAAGCTGAAATACAAGATTGAAAGGGCCAAATACTCCCAAGGTGTGCAGCCAGACATGACTGCAATTATCTCCAAACATCTTGTTCTCAGTACTCTTTCAAGTTTCAAGACTCTTTCGAGAAAAGACGTTGCACAAAAGTGCCAGTACAACTATAATATATTCTCTAGGAGCACTGAAAGAGGACACTGTTTTGAACACAAAGGAAAATACATGGAAAAAATAGATGTAAAGATTCTTCAAGGAGATTGTTAAATCAATACTCAAATAAGCATGCAACTGGAAAATGACTGTAAATATTAAACTCACAGTTATATGCTGCATACCTGCAAGATGTATATCATGCATCTGTTTTCAGACATATTTGGGGGGAAGAAGTCACTGAATTCTTTCTGAAAGGGTGAGTTTTATGTCATCTGAATACTGCTGGCTTTTTTCTTTTTACACGCCCTGAAACATATAGCTACAGTAGGAAAAATGTAAATGTAAATTTTAACACTGTTAAGAAGCATATACAAGAACCATCAAAATGACCTTGTATGGAACAAACACTGCAACCAAAACCCCAGAGTTTTGAATAAGCCAAGTCAATGCCCTTGTACAAACCAGTCTGCTCCTTTTCCTGTGATTGAGGACCGACGACAAGATGCCTACATAAGGACATATTTCAGCTATAAACAGATCAGCAAGCATTTAATTAGGTGATCAAACAAGAATTGATATCCGCTTAGTATTGCCCTAAAGAGGACAATGATAGCTTAAGTAAAAACATTTGTCTAAACAGGATACACATAATGAAGTTGCCAGCAGCCCCTCTTGGTCTGGGCAGCCTGTTGCAGGATCCAAACGACTTCTGGGATTGGGCTTCAGAGGGAACAATGCAGAGCTGACAGTTGAATTTATGGCCTCTTCTCACAGAGATGCAAAACATCCTGAGGCAATTCTTACTATCTCTGTTTTCCCTTGTGTCTAGTTTTACAGGAGTGTTTGGTCAATAAAATCATCTTTAGATCATTTTAAACCAGACTATGTAGAAAATATCACAAGATTTTGACTTATGGATCATCATTACTCTGGTAACACAAGGTACAGCAGAACTGGAGTCCTGGTTTTCCCATTCAGGTGTGGCGAAAAAAAGCCAACCTGGTAAAACTAGAACTCAGAGAAGCAGAATGAAATTGAATGAAGAGCTCTAATGAGACATAGCCTGCCATATTTTTCTAAAGACAAATGTACTTTTTAAATCCTTTGTAACAAGTGCTCATCTCAATAACAGCAGAAAAAACCCCAACCTGTAGCTATCTGACAGGGGGCTTTCTGCATTGAAGGTGTCCTGACTGATCCACTATTTTTGTGTCTTCTGGACTGAAGGACCTTTGGTCACCCAGGAGAGGTACTTTCAAGTTATGGGTAATCTAGAAAGCTGACAAGGTTCATCACATTGGATTTTCATCTCCCTTCAGCTGGCTGTCCAGCTGTCATGCACAGGCCCTAGGACAATAAAGCTAGGTTGAGAAAAAAACGTGGATTGAAAAAATATGCAAGAAGAAGTATTGCTTGCCAGCTTTTTTCTGGATGTAATTTAGGCTCCTGATTTCAGATTACACGGATTCATAATATTCAAGCCCTTGTCAGAGAAAATAAAAGCCATATACAAATGTGCTTGCATAAAAACACAGAGGTGAATTTTGTCTATAGCAATAACAGAAGAATAACTGGAATTTGGGAAAAGAAAAGCTGTTGTCAGGACTGAAAGGTCTATTTTTCCAGATTAGAATAAGAAGTGTTTAACTAGAAGTTACCTTTATTTGCTATTTCACGTTCACCAATACTGTGCTTGGGTATTTGTTTGCTTTCCTCTTCAAGATTGGCCGTCCCGATTAAGAAGATATGAAAGAATACACACTCCTCCTCTTCTTGGCTCTGTGCTCTGCCAAACCTCTCATTGGTCCTTCGTATTTTACGCTAAAGAATATGATGCTCCAAGATATGGAAGAAGATGATGATGACGATGATGATGACAATTCTCTATTTCCAACCACTGAACCAATTATACCACTAATCCCTTTTGATCTGTTCCCAACATGCCCCTTTGGATGCCAGTGCTATGTGAGAGTTGTCCATTGCTCGGACCTGGGTAAGAATGAATCTGTGTCTGTTCTTCACTGGCCTCTCCTGTGGAAGATTTGCCTTTTAAGAGGTGAATTCTAGAGCTCCATAAAATGCACACAGCCACACTTCTTACAGCATAAATGTTTTCCCAGTTCACGTACATCAGTGTATAAAATCACCAAGCTGCCATAGCCACCTTCTATTAGCAGTGACTTCTATCAATAATGACATGGAATGGAAAAGCATTTAGAACATGTAACAAATAACTCGAAAACTATTTAACCGAATAGTGCTCAGGGTTAGTAAGCCTATAATAATCTGCACAGCCTTTTTTCCACTAAGAAGAGAACAATCACAGAATGTGAAAAGGCTTATATTTACATTGTAGATTACACTTTCTCCTATTTCTTTTAGTTGCATGAAGTTATATCCAAACAGAAGAGCACAAAGTTTGCTGTATCTATTAGCTATTAGTCTCCTCTCAAAGACTCTGTCTAAACAAGCACTTCATTCACAACTACAAAGCAATAGGTCAAATGACAAGAAAACAGAACAAAGGAAAAAGAGGCCATAAATAAACCACAAGGAAGTTTAACGCCAGCACATAAATGGGATACAAACTATTTGCTGAGCTCAACTTCCATTAAAGTGCACATCAGTGGGAACAACATTCTAACCGAAGGCAAGTCTGCTGCTGTCGCTGTTGAAGACACACACTCGTCCCAAATACGAATTCATTGTGAATTGTGCCAATTTAAATTGGCGTTCAGTGAAGTTTTCCCACAATCAAAGATAATTGAAGGGCTACAGCCCTGCCACTAGCACAGTGACAATGACATTCATTCCCATGACAGTTCCGCTGCCATCCTAAACTTAACCCTAGACCCCTCATGTCTCACAGACCTGAATCAATACATAAACAGCTGCCTTTGTTTAAAGTGTGTCATTAGTAAGGAATCAAAATAAACTTTTGCTGACAGCTGACAGCAATAAACTGTGGCTATTGGATCTGGTTTAGAGCTTGCAAACCCCTTTACTTGAGTTCACACGTAGAAAAAAACCCACCCTATTAATAGCCTTCACCTTTGAATAACTGTAATCTGTTAATTATGGGATAATTGTTAATAAGCAGGACCAGCATTTAGCATTTGACGCATCAGCATTTCCACTGAAAAGAGAATTACCATTCCTTGTTAGTCTCTTCTGCTGATTCAGATTCTCAGACGGCATGAACTGAAGTGTTTTTGTAACTGAACAATTAACGCGATTGAGGGGATTTATACAACTGGTAATTAAGTACTGGCAGCTGAAAGACCATCCTTTGTCCACTTTCACCAAGGCTACACTTCCCAGCCCTGACATCAACCCCATGGCTATAGGAGCAACCCTGCCAGTACAACAGGTGGGACCGTGCAGAGGTAGAAAGGCACTTGCAAGTCCCTTAAAGTCTCTGCAAACAGCCCTGATCCTCAACCTGCCACAACCCCAGCTCCTCCCAGGGCTGCTTGCTCCAGGGACTTGGGCAGCTTCCCTGGAGAACAACCCATGCTCTCAGGCTACTTGTCTTGCAGATGCAAAGACTTTGCAACGAGCACCCCAGTCAAGCTTTCATGGTCAGGGACAGAATGAGAAGCAGTTCCTTCTGAAACTATCCCCACATTTTTGTCATACATTTTAACATAATTAGCTCCTCTCATTATTAAATATTCTCTTCTATCCTTTGCTTTATGGCTGTTTGTATTTTCTTTCCCATCATAATCACCAACAATCTTACTATGTTTTGCTGTTTAGCAGTTTATTTCTTGGTACTCACACACAGGCACATAATGTTTCTGTTTCTGTCACATACTTATATAGGTTTGACATCAATACCTCGCAACATTCCACCAGATACTCGTATGATTGACCTTCAAAACAACAAAATTAAAGAGGTCAAGGAAAACGATCTCCAAGGACTCACATCACTTTATGTAAGCTTGCTGTTTTCCAAGTCTGAAATCTTATTTAGCGATCAGAAAAGTTTTGATATGTTGAAATACAAATGGTATTTTTGTTCTCCAGTAGTATCCATAAAAATACAGCCTGGCGCCTGCATATCTGCTGTGCTCCCGCATTTCTGCGAGCTGTTAGAACTATGCTGCTTTCTGCAACATTCAGAAAATGTCATATGGATCTCATCAAAAAGATCTTCAAGATTTCTTCAGTCCTCAGCATGCTCAGAACCATTTCTTACATTGTAAATGCTGCAAGATAAGCACTCCTTTTTTTTATTTGCTTAGCTGTAAAATAGCAGAAGGAACCTAATCTCCCAGGACAACTAGGATGATATTTTCTGAGGGTATTTTCAAAAGCACACAGCATACAGCTAACACATACACCACAAAACTATGGTACAAAGAGACAGGCTTTAAAGGAAGTATCACTGACAAGTGATAAATCAAGATATTTACACTACACAACAAACCCTTTTTGTAATGAAAGAAAATAAGAGCACCTCAGGGGCCTGGAAAGGTAGATTAAATCTGGTTTAGAATACTTATTTCCAGAAGATGTCACTCTAGATCTAGAACTAACAAAGCTTGACAATTTTAAAATTTTCATTGTAAAAATGACAAATGTGTCCCACAAGCTGTAGCAAATTGACATTCTATTCCATAGCAGAAAGATGTGAAGCACACAGTAAACTAACATAAACCAAATCCTTTTCAGTCACACTTGGCTTCGGAGCAAGAGCTGAAAATTTACCAGATCTAAGTGTTTGTTAATGAGCTTGTAAATTATTATGGGTTAAGCTAGGATAGAAAAAATAAGAACCATGTAAATTCACTGTTTGCAACAACATGTTTCCAGTTCCCCTTAAGTGTCTCATGCCCAGGCACAGAATGGTCTTACAAGCAAGTGAGGGGTAAACACACTAACTGCAGTTTATATTCGGTATAAAAGATCTTACAGTAATTAACCTCCAAAGTCTGAGAAAGCCACGGGAATACATCAGCCACCACCACACTTTATATTAGTCACCACTTAACTATGTGATAACTGAAAACTCTGAGCTGTTCTGATTTTTCTCATCAGTTAATTTGTGGCAAGATCTAACAACATTTTTACTGAAAGCCAAGTTTACTTTGTACAACTGGTCTGAGTACTAGTCTGCTTAGCAAAGGCACAGATGGCAACTTGGAATAGGAAGGAGCATTTCCTGTTTATTTCCTTGAGTTAGCCTCTTTTTTTTTCTGGGAAGAAAAGATTAATTCTGGCTTGCTCTACTTTTTTTTTTCCCCCCATAATTCTAGAGAGCAGATGATTTATCAACAGCTCAAAGTAAATAACGAACAAAAATGAATACTCTAGGTATGGAAATACAGTGATGTGATTTGACATGCAAAACAGTTTCAGATAACCCAGATTTTGTTGTCTATAGTAACTAATGAGTGTTCACTGACAACACATTGCAACCAAGAACAAGCAACTCGCCCCAACAAGGGCTAGTGTACTGTACAGAAGACAGAAACTTAAATTTCGCAGGAGTTGAAAACTTCAGGAAAATAAGCTATAAATTCACGCGCATATATCAGTTGTATACAGACATTAACTTTAAGAAATTCAGATTAAACCCCTGACTTTTATTTTGCAGCATTATGCTGAAATGAAAGACAAAAATATGAGCTTTTAGACTTTTCATTAATGAACAGCAACAAAAGAGTATAACCCCAACAAAAACCTTGTTTCACCAGTTCTGTTCTCCACCCATCAGCACCTTGTCAGCTTTGACTAGTTTCTCCTCTCCCTTCTAGTTGATGTTCCATCTTTCTGGTTCTTTTTTTGGTTTTCACAATTGACTGAAACACCCAGAGTACATACTAAATGGTTAACATTGGATATGATAGAAAAATATTTAAAATGCTTAATTGTTAAAGGATATATCAAATTCATAACTCTAAATTCGTAATCGTAACACTCCTGTATAAAGAACTTGCCTTTGTATCATTCTTGCCATTTCTCATAGGCACTGGCTTTGAACAACAATAAAATAACCAAGATCCACCCAAAAGCCTTTCAACCAACAAAGAGGCTACGACGACTCTATTTGTCCCATAACCAGCTAACGGAGATACCAACAAATCTACCAAAAACTTTAGCAGAGCTCAGAATTCATGCTAATAAGGTTAAAAAAATCCCAAAGGATGTATTTAAAGGAATGAAGTCTCTACATGTATTAGGTAAGTCCAATTAAGAAGAAAAGAAAATGTTTGTGTGAAAAAAAAAAGGAACTTTATATATATATTTGTTATTCAAACACTTCTCCAATGCCAATTTCATCATTTATTTTCCATGTCAAGCTGCTACCTAGGTCAAGTCCCTGGTAACCCTGCAAGCCAAATTAGGTAGCCTTCGTTCACTGAAAGCTGTCTCTTCCACCCCTCAGAATAGGGAATCAAAGCTAAGCATTCATTAATACTTAGAATGCCAGAAGTCATAGATAAAATTCAATCAACTGTTCATAACTCAGTCCAACATATACAAAATTCCTGTGCCAGAAATATTTCTTTTTCCCCTTGAACAGAAATGAGCGCAAATCCTCTTAACAATGATGGCATAGAGCCAGGAGCTTTCGAAGGAGTAAATATCTACCATATAAGAATTGCAGAAGCTAAACTAACTTCCATTCCTAAAGGTAGGTTTTGTTTTACCTTTTCTATTTTGCCTATACCAATACGCTCCTAAATAAAATGCTCTGACATCTATGTGATTATCGAAATGTCCATCAATTCTGGTTTGTACTGTTCATTGCTACCAAATCACTTCCTACCTTATTTTCCTTTTTGCTCTTAGCACCCAACACTACACCTCTGGAGGGCACACAGGCTCGCTCTGCAGCCCTCGCTCCTGCCCTCTCCCCATCAGGCAGTCTGCTTCTCAGTCATCCAGAGACTCTTCTCAGGAGTAACAATGTGAAGGAAACAACGTCACTGCACATCTTTCACAGCGGCCTCTTAAAAATCCTTACAAAGAAAGGATAACCTCCCTAAGATTTAATCTGAGGCATAAAGAACACAGAATTCCCACTTCCTTTATGCATAAAATGAAACCTCAGCATTTCTGACTTTAATTTTGAGTGTTTTAAGTGACTCTGTAGCTCACACATGCCCTGCAAGACAACCACCTTAATGCAAAACCTCTCACAATTCTATGCATCTTTTGATGGGGTTTTCCTAAGTGAAATTTAATGTCAATACTTAAAATTCAACAATAGTACAAAATAAAATAATTTCTTCATATAAAACAATTAGCTTGTCATTTGAAGGTAGTAATAAGTTTAAACCACTGACCTCGACATACAAAGGAACTCAGTGCAACACTCTACCTGCATTTTCTGTAGAGCATCACAGTATATAACCAATTTCTAATGATTTTCAATTGCTCAAACCCACTAGCCAAGAGAAAGAGGGAGGAAACAAAGCATACCACCATATATTTTATCATTCATTAACTTACAAGGAAACTAAATGTTACTCCTTGATATATTTATTTCTGGATCATTCAGATAAAGGACTTGTTTCTTATTAAATTTAACCTCTTCTCGTAGACAGATTATATATACATATATATGCAAAAGCATGCCTGTTGGAGAGAACACTAAAAAAACCCCTAACAACAAACAAAACCAGCTCACCCCAATTGTTAAGGCAATTTAAATACAAAACTATCTGCCAGCCGGAGCAGGAAAAAAATATATTCTTCTAGTATCATCATAATACCATCTCCTATCCCTTCTCACAAAAAACTATACATAGAATGAATGTCTTTGTTATAGATAAATCTCCTAGAAGGAAACACAGTGTGAGGTCTGATACATGATGTCAAGTACAGAAACAAGTCATAAACAAATAGGTGAACATGTCCTACACAAACAGAAATCCAGTTTGTAGACCCTTCTGTCTGCAAATGGAATAATGACCCAAAAGGATTTTTTAAAAAACATCACTTATAACATGCACTAAAAATTTACAATGGGCAGATGGGCAGCCTTCCTTCGTAATGGGGTAACTCGGACACAAAGCAGCCTCAGGCAGAACTGTGAACTGGAATGTCAACTGGCAAAAAGCCCAAGCAAACATCCCCGCGCAGGCCTGTCAGCCTGAGAAGCACACCACTTCTCTCCAGCACTGCACTGCTCCAAGGCAGAGCCATGGCACTGGAGAGGTGCTCTCCCAAGCCGGAGCACTGACAGCAGTATGTGGGTTGTCTTGCTTGGTGTCAGGGTGCCACCTAGACAAAGGCGAGTAAAACTGAACGTAAGATCAGCAAACGGAAAGTCAAACCTGTTGGTAGCTTTTTGTATCTAACACTCATTCCTTTGATACAGACACCCCCCGCAAGATTCTTCACCCAGTCCTAAACGCAAAGGAAGGAAGCTGTTTGGAACATAATGAATATTCCAATGAAAAATGTTAACTTATTTTTCTCACGCTGTGCATTTGTTTTTCACCAGATTTGCCCTCCAGTCTACTAGAACTTCACTTAGATGACAATAAGATCACATCAATTGAACTTGAAGATTTTAACCGGTATAAAGATCTTCAAAGGTAACATTCCCACGTAGGATGCTTTCAGCGGATAAAAGGTCAGATCTGGCAGGATCCCTTGTTTGACACTTCTCTTGATAATGGGAGAAAAGATAATTCAAAATTGTAAGTGTTTTAGTAAGAATGGCTGCAAATAAGACCAAACTTTAAGTAAAAAACCCACACCCCGATGTACAAACACACCCACTCACCTACACCCAAAGCCCCCAACCATTAGCCTTGTAACTAAATTTCTAGGATTTAAGAGTCTTAATAGCTTTTTTATTCCAGAGAAGGCCTATGTGTACTGGACGGAGATGCTCCATACACCCCCCAAAAATAAAATACAAAAAGATGGCATGAATAGGGAAATTTGAGATGTTTGTATACAAATACATATGAAAAATAGTAAATTACAACAGAAGTTAAATTCACCTCCTGAATACGAGTCTGAGAGAAATATGGTAGTTGGTAAAGGAAACAACTTGCTAACTGTTCCCAAATATGATAAGGTTTAAGAAAAAGAAAACGTGCACGTTTCTGAGGAATGCATCCCTCACGCAGAACAAAAGAAGGAAGTTCTTTCTGTAAAGCTCAGTGAAGTACTCTGAAAGTATGGCTGAGCAGCATCGAATTTCGGATTTGGTAATAGAAACTATTACCAAAGAGGAACTACTGAACTGCATCTAGATACAGATTTCAGTTTCTGAAGAGATTACGGAACAAAGGAGAAAAGGGATTGCAGGGTGAGTGGCAAGAGCAATGCCACGTGAAGGTGGTGTACCTCCACCTTCTGAATCATACTCCTAGCAGTGAAGGCTGAAGTCTTATAGCAAAAAATCTAACTCAGGCCTGAAGTAAGGAAAATGTGGAAGTAGGAAAGAAGGTAGCCTTGCTTATTTCTAAAATAGAAAGGTTTTGTTTAAGCTATACATATATATAACCATTTCTTTACAAGACTGGCTCTTCTTTGGCTATTTATTAGAACAAAGCATTTTATTACCATGTAGCAATACTACCTGATAAAAGGCCATCATTTATTTTACAAGCAGGTAGGTTGATGTTTATAATTTTAACTATTGCCACTAAAACTGCACATAACACGGGACGATTGTTCACATCAGGCTAGCTGCCATCCTTCCAGTGAAGATTAAATTAAGAAATAAAATGTTAGATCAATGGTGTGGGGTTTTTTTTTCTATCATAGGCAAGATTTCATCATCTTTCCCCAGTTCTTTTTTTCCCTATGTCTATTCCTGTGTACTTCAATCTTCAAAAAACAAGGTATGCTCTTCAATGCTGTTGTGAATCTCAGCAAGTCTTTAATTAAATGTTCCTTGTACTATTTCTAGGCTAGGCCTTGGGAACAATAAAATCAAAGATGTGGAAAATGGAAGCTTTGCCAACATACCAAGCATACGTGAAATTCATCTGGAAAAAAATAAGCTCAAGAAAGTTCCTCCTGGATTACCCGAACTGAGATACCTGCAGGTCACATACTAATTCATAATTTTATGGGAGAGATTGTGGCAGGCGGGAGACAGTTTCTAAAGACTTAACACAAACGTTTAATTCCTGTAACTGATAAGGTCTGCATCCAGCTGATCTTATAGCAAACCTCAGTTATCTACATGTCAAAGAACATTGAGATATTTTTCCTATTTCCATACTAATCGCTGTATCTTACTGTTTCTTGCTGCTGCAGGTAGTCTTCCTTCATTCTAACCATATTGCCAAACTGGGAGTGAATGATTTCTGCCCAACGGGAAGAAGAAAGAAGAAAGCGCTATACAGTGGCATAAGCCTCTTCAATAATCCTGTCAAGTACTGGGAGGTTCAGCCTTCAACATTCCGTTGCATTTTAGCCAGAAACAGCGTGCAGCTTGGAAATTTCCTTAAGTGATATTGAAGTTGGTTGTTACAAAAAGCAACTTGTTCAAAGCAGTTCTACAATACTTGAAATTTGCAGAAAAATGCCAATTTTACACTATTCAACCAGTTTACAAAGCATTTACTATTTGAGAGATAACTAGTTAGAAACAGTGTGTTAGTAGGATTCATTGTATTATTTGACAATGTTCAATCTACATCTGAATAATTTACTCAAAAGCCTTTGCAACTCTCAAAAGTGGAACTGGAAACTATATTTGATGTTTCCTACTATAGATGTTAAATTAAGTTCCTACTATAGATGTTAAATTCTTTCCTTAAATCACATAGTTTTGAGATATTCTTTCACTCAAATGTACAACTCAAGTGGAAGCGACTTTTTCCACAGCAAGGACCTTTTTCCTCTACCAAAAAGTGTTCTTAAGAAAAGTTGCAAAAAAATGTATTGGACTTGAAGGACAACTTCTTGTGCCATTTTTAATAATCAGCAACGAAGCAATAAAAAGGTACAGTGTTGTGAGGTCTTTTGCCTCTAAACTAGAACATATTTTAATAATCTATTCAGTGAGATAAAGGCAGGTTTCATAGAACTAATACACAAAAAAAAAACATTTAAAAAAAAAAACCCTGTGGGGTTTTTTTTCTTGCAACTTCAAGAGGCACATGTCCTTCCATGTTTTGCTATCAAATATAATTTGACGCTCTCTGAATGTTAAAAAGTAGCATTCAAGATTTATCATATGCTTCAAGCTTAATAGGAATGATTATTAAACTCCCTTTAGGCCAGCACACCCATTTTCTTTTATCTATAACATTTGTAATCATGTTTTTCATTTAATTTTTTTCCTCTTATATTTTGACATCACACGGGTTAAGAATCCCTCATTAATGTAAGTACCTTAAAATTGCTGAATGCAAGCAGATAGCTGGAACTCAACTGCCCTGACTTCTTACGTAGGTCAGCACGTAGAATTCTCAATACTGACAGTACTGTATAAAATGGATATTTTATATATCTATTTAGTGTATATTTGCTATTGGGATAAAAAATAAATTAAATAAACTTAAAGAATACTTGCATCTGGGTACTTGATTCCATGGCAGGTCACGTCAAAACATTTGGAGAGTATAATCAAACACCTTTCTGACTCTTCGTTAGATTCTCTATGTCTCCTTGTTCCAAGTCTACACACTTGGCAGACCATTTGTCGCTGCTGTTCTTCACAAAGTTAAAAACTCGATGGTTGACTTGAAGCAGGTACAGGGAATGACACAGACCAGTAGTAGAAGAAAATGCTACCTAGAAATCAAGCAATTCCCAATCTCTCTGCCTTTCTACCACCTCCCTGAGTACACTAAGCAATAAGCATCAGGTTGAATGAATTATTTTCTTCTTCTGCTTGGTCTCTTTGCATTTAATATTTTGCCAGTGCCAGTGTGCTGTTAGTCCCAAACCCACCTGGGGAGAGGAGGGAGAGCCGGTTAGGAGATGCTTTTACTGAATAACAGTTTTTGCAAGCAGAAATTCTGTAAAACGTATCAAGGAAGAATCAAAACAAAACACTAAACAAAACCCTAAACCCAAAACAAACCACAAACATCTTTTTATTCCTGGCTGAGGATGTTTCTAAGGAGCGCATTTCCTAGTAAATAACATGGGGAAAGCAGCAATCAGTACTAAAAAACAGTAATTAATGAGTATATTCTTTGTCAGTTGGTCCAGTTCATATCATGGACTTCTTTAGCCATAGCTATGTCATCATGCCTGAAGAGCTATCATCTCTAAACATAGACTAGTGTCAGCAGACAAGCCTGATCTATATATATATATAAAAAGGCAATACCTTTAGCAGATTTTTTCCCCTAAGGAACGTCACTACACTGCTAGGACACGCAGAACTGTTTGATGTACAGTTCATGCAGGGAATCCATACCAGCTTTTATTGCAACTCTGCATTCCCAGTGAAGACACAGCCTCAGTAACAAATCTGACAAGGCTATGGAGGTGGACAGCCAACTCTGCAAGCCACCTCTACAGGATCTATGTGGAGGATGGAAGAATGTTGAAAAGAGCAAGAGCAGAAACAAGAAACTGAGAACGAAACAGTCTAGTTACATAAAGAACAACACACCACACAGACCAGTCAGCTACCTGACAGTAAACCATCATCATCACCCCAAATCTTTACGCTCATACTCAAGGAGGAGCACCTACTATTTCATGGCAACAGCCCAAGGGCACACTCATAACCAGCCTTCCCTTACTGACAGGCTACCCTTCTTACGTTACCCTAACAGCTCACAAGCCCACAACAGAAAGACCAAGCATTGTCAGGAACAACAAACCGTCCAAGAAGAATGCAAAGATTTGAAATCAATGCCATCTATATCTAGCAACGGCTAAAAAGCTGAAGTCCTTAATGTTCCACAAAAGGTTCACTGCTCATAAAGTTTACTATCAAAAAGATGGAAGAAAGGCAAACTAAGGATGAGGCAGGAAAATTTGTAGATGACCAGAGGGTAACCAAGAGCCAAAAAAGATTTGAGGGACTTCCAGTGGAAAAGAGTGGTCAAGTAACAACATTACCAGCTAAAAGAAGGTCAATACTAAAGAAGGTTAAGAATGAAAAGTGGAAAGAAAATTTCAAAATGTTTTATCTAGTTCATAAAACATTAAGTTAACAGCCTTCACCTCGAGTATGTGGGATAAAGGGGGACTTCAATCAAACGTTTAGCTGAAAGCACAAAGAGCAAGTACAATGCTAGTAAAAAGAACAGAATCAGTAACAGAAAAATCATGATATTTCTATGAATCACTGGTTTAAATGTATTCTTAAACACTCGTGCTCTAGTAGCTGCACCAACTCAGCAATGGAAACATTCATAGAAATTTGACTCAAATTCTGCAGCTTAACTAAAAGAATAAATCATGGTGTAACGTAGTGTATTATTTTACACTAATTTAGTGGTAAGAATGAAAAGGAAACGTAACAGAGAAAGCGAACAATTCGTTATCTTGTCGGATGCTACAGAACGGGCAACAGGAAGGTATCCAATGGTTCATATGATGCATAAATTCAGAGAATGTCTGTCACGAGAAAAAAAATATGTTCAATGACCCTCCACTATTTTCAGGCAGCATTTGTGGGTAATAACTACTCATTCTCTACATACTATGTGTTATCTTTGGCATCCTTGAGCAGAAACCCAAGTGGATGCTACAATGCCATACAGGCATTACAATATAGAATGTGCCTTACACGATTCCAGCAATGATTTCTGACTATGCACAGCAAAATTAATAGAATCATAACTGACTGACAAATGATAATACACAGAGTAATAGTTGACTAATGATACTACACTGGTGTTCAATGGTCTTTCCACAGAACAAGGCAGTTCAGCAACAGCAGACAGGGAGAAAAGCTGTCAAAAAATCAACTCGACCTTTACATTCTCCGCAGAGATTATGGAAAAAGGAAAGAGAGTGAAAGAGACTGGATATAAATTCTTCTAAGTATCTTGTCTCATTACTTATTCCTTGTAGAACTAACTATATTCCTCTAATAAAAAATATTAGTATTTATTTCGTTGAAGCTTTCCAAACTTTAATGGGCTTCTCTCTCCTGAAAATCTGTCAGGGCCTTACAAGACCGTTAACAGATTTCACCAGGGGATGGCAGTCTACTGTTACCAACAGAAGGAAAAGGAATTCTAAAAAAATAAATAACAAACTACCGGGCAGAAATAGACCAGTAAACGTCACAAATACTGATTAAATAGAGTAGCCTATTTGAGTACTAAAGTACTATTTGAATATTTCTAAAGGCTGAATTCTGTCCTGCTCTACACCATTAACTTGCAAAACTATTAAGTAATCTCATCTTTCTGAATATTCTCCCTGCCCCTTTCCCCAATATCAACCTACTTAATGCAGTCCTTTAAACCACAGAAATACAAAGAATAGCACTAAAGGTAAACAATGTTAGCAGTCAACAAACAACAAACTTAATGAGATACTGAAAGTTTAAAAAATACAAAATACTATCAAATCGTAATTTTAATTAGCACCATCAGCTATGTCAAATGCATACATGTAAATCAAAACGAACACTCAATAAACCAGGATTTCTTTCCCATCCGTGTTGAAAAGCCAAGTAAACCCAAAATTGTGAAGCATCAAACCATTTTACTTTGAGACACGTTCGCTCTGCACGCAAGCAACCTAATGAAGAATAGTTTTGTAAAGATGCCTACACCCCGCAACCCTCAATCTCCCATCATGAAATTCCATTCCCCTTCCTACCATTAGCAATACCTGTCCAAATGCACTACCTTCTTGATTTCCTGCATTTCCTTCACAGCAATATTCACAGCGTAGGGGCTCAGAATCAGCTGCTTGGCTGTCTGCAGACTAGTGTAGGAAACTCATAGGTCACCTAGGTGCTTTCTCTTGCTGCTAAGCTAATTAAAGAAGCTGGGAAAAGTGTTGATTTTTCTTCCTTTCTCCAGTACCAACAGCCTCTTCCTCTACTGCCCAGCTGCCAACTTAGATAAAACCTGCAGGAATTCAGTGGATATGGCAAACTGGTTGACAGTGCCCACTGGTCTCAGAAGTGCCAGGAAGGAGAAAAGGACAGGGAAAGAGCACAGCTACTTGGATACCACTGCACGACCTTAGAAAAAGAACTGTAAAGTCATAAAAGCCCAACAAAGTATGGGCTGGCTGGGCAGACAGCGGGGTGCATGGCAGAACAGCAGGGAGCAGAGGGTGGCAGCTAGTGAATCCCAGCTGGAGGCCAGTAACTAGTAGTGTACCCCAGGGGTCAACACTGGCTCTGATTTCTGTTCAACATCTTCACAAATGATTTAGTAACAGAAAAAGACATAAATTTAGTAAGATAAGATTTTTCCACCACCCCCCTGGTAATGTCAAAGAAAAGAAGAAAATTCAAATGAAAATACTAAGAATACCAGCAAACATCACTACTCACTATTTCATGGTCCTAAGAGCAGATCCCCAGTCAAAATACTGCACTATTTATACAGAAAAATGAATGTATGTCACAACACACAAAATAAACTTTAATATTTCTATTGTATTTTCATCAGAATTTAAAACCAGGATGGCAATAAAAACAATGGCAAACTGAAAATAATGAATTCATGATCTGAGGCCTTTTTTTCCCCCTCCTTCTCTACATTTAGAATTTAAAATTGTTTCTTGGGGTTTTTTTCCCTCCTTTCTGGGGAGCCTAGAGGTTTGAGAACAAAGCTGCTAATCGGAAACATATGGAAAAGCCCTGGAGTAAATGAAAATCTGACTTGAATTCCAAACGCCACGTATCACATACCACTGTCTAAAATTATCTGGTAAGATAAATGTAAGATCTACTCTGTGTACAAAATGAATCACAGGAGATGGAAGGCAGCACTAAGTATAAAATAAACAGAAAGGCTTTCACGATATTAAAGATATTTCCAAAACTAATCAATACTTTGAAACAAGTTGGGATGTTTCTCAAAGCTTATGTTAGCCAATAAAAGATTAGCTCTATCCAACAGGCTGCCACCAGACAGACTTGGTGCAGTTTTTCATTGAAATCCGAACAGTTCTACTCAACCGAACGATGCATTTGTGGATTTAACCATTCTGCTGCTATGACTGCACTGGGAATACCACACAGCCAGCTTTGCCTATGCACGAACACTTGTTCCGTCTCCAATTCTTGGCCAGCAGAAACCTGCAGACTACGAGATCCGGATCAGCCGCACTCTGGACACAGTTTAGATGAGAATCCTGCACATTTCCACACACAGTTAAGTCTTGCCACAAACTCCCTGTGCACAAGCAGTGAATTTATCAAGCCTGGAGGCATTAGACTAGCCGCATATATATAGACCATCGATGCATCGTGCATAGTGTATTTCATACACTGTATTTGTTATGCAGGCAGTACCATCACCTACATGAAGGTTTTGATCAGGGCCAAGGGGAGCAATATGGAAATTCATATGCTCTCTTCCCAGCTACATTTGTGGTGGCAGTTAAGGAGTTACGTTCTCTCATTATATTCAGAAGAAAAGTAAGCACGGAAAAAATCCCTAGTTGGCTCATTGCCAAAGGACGTAAAATTTCCTGAGAGACAGCGAGGGGGCAAGTCACCAACACAAGCGTGCACTTGCCTCTTAATTGTTCAGCGTGTGTTAAATCCAACCTCTTTTCTAGATATAAAGACCAACGAAAGCATTTTCTTTACAGAAACACTCTTCACAGAATACCTTAACACTTCTCTTTCTGATTTGTGGGAACAAAAGCGGGCCTGCCATCTAAAGAGTATTGTTTTACCTAAATTTATATCCCATTTAGGCCATCAAGAAGACCCTCTAGACACAACACTATTTTGTCAGCACTATCTTCTTCTATCCTTTCTAAGCAAGGACCAGACTAAGTGTCTGGTGGGTCAGGTTTTTTCTATTTCCCCAAATACTAGATTTCACAGGACAAAGAACTTTTATTTAACTCCATTCATAAAATGACTAACACAGAAAGTCAAATAACTTTCAGAAATACGGAAGTAATAAGTAAATGCCAGTACAGTGGTATAATACTTGGCTGCCGTATTCACTAACTGCATAATATTGTCCTATAATAACAACCAACACATGGTAGCTCATGTAATGTGCTAAATTTTGAGATGAAGGAATCAAGAGCACTTTTAGAAGCTATGTTCCAGGCGAACATCTACCTAAACTGGGTGATAAAGTTCACAGGTTTATGTTCTACCTGACAAACTATACCCCTATATAGTGGCCTGTAAATCTGGCACATTTGATATGAAGATAAAGTCTGGTGTGATGCTATGCAGAGGAAAATATACTTCAAACCTCCATCTACCACTATCATGGCCAGATCCCAGAAAGTACTTCCTTAAGCAACATGGCAAGAGATTTGTTGTCACATCAGGCTCACAGTTAACAATTAG
Source organism: Todus mexicanus (assembly GCA_013389965.1). Lineage (NCBI taxonomy): Eukaryota > Metazoa > Chordata > Aves > Coraciiformes > Todidae > Todus > Todus mexicanus. The sequence continues at coordinate 1,857 of WEIS01009432.1, read as the reverse complement.
CATTTACCTATACAACTGAGCAATAAACTTTACAGAACACATCACAAATTAAGCTAGTATGAGGTCAAGAGGCCACTAGCTCTTCTCCTTGAGATCACAATCAAGGTAAATCTTGAGAAAATTATGCCCTGGTACTATAGTCCGTTGGTATTTTGGCTCTTACTGAAAAAAACCAAAAATTTCTTCCTGGAACAATTAGTATTACTGTTCAAAGCGAAATAAAGTGCATTCAGATCGACTTTCTAAAAGTCAAACCTGCAATCTTTTATTTTAGAAAAGTAGAAACTGAGTCTGATCTAAACCCAAACTTCAACATTCCCCTTCCTGCTTCCTTCTAATAGGTGGAAGAAAAAAGTAGCTACTCTTTACAAAAACCTTGTGTCACTACTTATGATAAAACCATAAACACAGTGAACAGTTTAAAAAAAGAAAAGGTTTCTTACCATACTAACTACAACTTGGAGCTGCTTTCTTTGAGCGCGTTCCATGGGTGCGTATATGTGTACAGCAGTGTTTCATTACTTGTGTCTCAGGAACGCTTTGCCTTAGCAGTACCCGTGTGCTACAGATGCACACTGCTGCTGCCTGGGCAGAAAGGGGAGCACACGCTTCCCACTCCAACAATTCCCTCCCAAATCAGAATGCACAAGAACCTGAGACGAGGAGAAAATGTGAGCATGGAGAACACATGTTTGATGTGCAATTGCTTCATGAAGTCACTTTTTTTGTCTTTCTAAAGAGTACCTTTCCACTCAAACATTCCACTGTGTGCAAAACCAATCTCTAGTTCACCCCTTAACAGTTCTGAACAAATACATCACTCATCTCTCTGGGACTGCTCTCAGAACACACAGACTTACTTAGAAGTGTCAGCAATAAGGCCAGCTTGGCAAAGATGCGAAGGGAGGTTTGGGCAGCTGTCTTGCAGTTAACAAATTAACATTTTTAAAGACAGTTACTACTATCAGCTCAATTCCAAGAGTTCAGTCGAATCACTCAAAGCATTGGTTTCATACCATCCCCTAATACCCGGTTAGATTTTTATTTCTTCTATTTTTAAAAAAGAAAGCATAATGGGTGTTTCTATTTCAGCTACACACAGTTGCAGGCATTACCTCCATTCAAAAAGTGACAGGACAAGGTAAGAGTCCGTTGTCAGAAGCATAAGGCAACACGGACACTTGCTTCGTTATCACAGAAGTTCTGAAACTAACGACTACATCAGCTCATCTTCTCCAATGCAGTGGTCACTAACACTAACTCTGGTTTAATTGCGAACCAGGCTCAAGCCCTCCCCAGAAGAAGCCTTAAGGCCTTTCAAGAATCTCAGAATGGCTAGTGATAGAAGAAACAGAAGAATTCCTGGCACAGGACTTGGCTAAAATAACTATGAGACCCTGTCTCAGCTCTGCCAAGTAGCAGCTGTGACTCACAAATTATTCAAAGAGTAGAGAAACACTTCAGTTTGATTGCTTGCCATAAATGAAATGACACACTTATTTTATATCTATCAGGTGCATGCACAAGGACCTTTTCCAAAACAGCATTAATATTATTTAGAGAAAGTCCAAACAAAAATGGAGATTAAAAATGGGGAGTAACTGACGGAAATAAAGGGTACAGAGATTACATCTTTCATTACAAGAGAGTATGTCAGGGTACAGATGAGTGACGTGTAGCAACACTTGGTGTTTCTGTGAAAGTTTCCAAGTCAGATTCTGACTGCAGGAAAAATGAACTGTGGGCCATAAATGTCACAGTGGCTGTGATACCAGCATTATGAGGTCTTGTGCTAAAATGAGAGGGTTTAGAAGAAAGAGGGATAATAAAAAGTAGGAATGAGCTTAAGAGCGGACT
>WEIS01009428.1:0-14664 GCA_013389965.1 Todus mexicanus | reverse complement strand
CTTTCGGGGTGTCTGTGTTAATACAGAATTTGCCTTAGGTAACCAGGTCTGTGACTCATCCAGTTTACAGTGCGAATAAAATTTTACAATGAAATAAAAAAATACCCCTTCTAGTAATGATGCTTATAGAAAATAAATGTCAAAAGATAGACCAGAGTTCATGGCTACTAATTTCTATTTACTTCTCATATCTACTTTTAGACTTCAAAATTAGTCATTGCAGTATTTTAAAAATACCTTTACAAATCTTTACATATCTTTACAAATGAGCTTTTGCTTTCGAGTTCCCATTTTCCACAATGGCCATCTGCATTAGAGAAGACCTCTAGGACATCTTGGTGCATTACAGGAATCCTGTTGACAAGTAGCCTGAAGAAAGTCTACCTGTGCTTCCCATCAGAAGACCTGTCCAGGAACCGGAAGGGACATTGCAAGCATGACTGTGGTGAGAGGCTAGAGAAGAAACATCTAAGAAAGTCGCAATCCCCCCCGAAAGGCAAAGCTTCTTGTTGAATTTTGAGGACAATACTTTCATTGCTTCTTTTTTATTATATCAGAATTTAAAGGTTTTGGCCTAAGACTTCATGTGCTGCTAGGCAGCTTTTAAAAATTATTTGGGTGCTCAAAGATACTGGTAAGTACCTCAGTTCTTATTTCACAGTCAGAGGAAACATTACTGGCTGCTGGTCTGTGTTCTTAAGTTCCTAAATATCTTTAAAAACCTACTAAAAAATTCTGTCCATCCAGGTATTCAGTCACCAGAGGAATACTGAAATTCATCTTTCCTGAGTAAACTAAGATAATATGACTGTCAAACCAAGACCTGAACACATGCAGTTACTGAAAAAAGAAAAGAAAAAAAAAGAAAAAAGGAACTTCACAGCTTTGCTTTCAAATTTTGGCTGTAGTTCAGAAAAGCACTTTAACACATGTTTATATGCCATTAACTTCAGTGAAAGTTAAATGCATTCTTAAGTGCGATCCTTGATAGGAAATGTCCTTTCCATGGAGCCTTTCAATTGGAGAAGAACTGTGAACAAGAGAAGAAATAAACAACAAAAACTTCTGAAAAAGCAGTGAAGCCTTTCTCATGGAATGGTTTTCAGTTAGTCACTGCGATCTCCATGTAAAATGTTAATGAGATGTTTTTCATGAGTTTTCAAAAAACACTGTTGACATAGGTAGTTCCTATTAAAATAGATACATTTTTTGCTTTTAATTTATGATATTTTAAACTTTATGTTCATGATTACTCTTGATAGCAATCATTTCATCCTGATACCCTAAAAAAGTGATGATTAGTTCAAATCAAAAAATATATTGCACTAGTATATATATATAGAAAGGCAGAATTTCTGAGAGAAAGATCATTTCTGTTAACACTAACAAGTATATTATTTGGTTTTGTCATGGTGGTAAATACTTACACATATATTGTTATCTTCTGTGTGCTTCTCTCTTACTTTCCTGTATCTGTATCTACATTTTAATTTAATTGATAGTGCATGCAAGTCATGAATGTTATTCATCTAAATATTTGAACAGTACAAGCCAGAGGAAGATTAAAGCTAACTGGAACCTGCACTAACCAAGCCCTTGGGTCTCCCGAAAATTTCAGTGAAATTTGAAGATGCTTGCAAACAGAACGAAGTTGTCCCCCTAGCTGAAGGGGCTATCCATTTGCACATTTGGAAAGGTTGTGGTGACATAGACACAAATTAATAGCCTTCGAATACTGAGTGAGGATCTTCACTTGCTTCATAGTCACTTTCCCTTAGAAATTAAATTCTTTTACTGGTACTGCTTCTTTCTCAGAGCTCAGTCTTTTAGAACTGAAGCAGTAACTTCTGCTTTCATTGATAGTTTGATCTGACATTGGATTTTTTATATTGGGCAGTAGAAGCCCAAACAGACAACCTTGGATTTACAACTTTCCAGTGACACAAATTTATGTCTAGTATCCTTTATGGGGTTTTTTGTATTTTTTTTTATTTTTTAAAAGAGACAACAAATACAAACAAAATATGTTAAAAGGAACAAAGTCTTAGGAAAAAGCTCTTCCGCAGCTTCTGCAATGCTGTTGTAATAAATTGATTCAGCCAATGTAAATCTATGACCTTTGCAAGGGCTTCCACTCACTGTCTGTCATTACTCGATTTCCAATGGAAAGCGAGGGCACGACAAGTACTATTTGCAGCCATTTCCAGTCAGTGCTTATGATAGTTCTAACCTCGGGGTCAGAGAGTAGTGCGTTTTGCAGTTTAATCCATTGACTAGCTCGCCCCAACTCTTCTAAGAAGGAAAATAGGGGAAAGGCAGCTTGGGACTACAATTACAGGCCGCTTAATTCACTGCCTGTGAAACAGCCAGCTATTTACCTTTCAGATGCAGTCAAGAGACACTTCCTGTATCTACTTCTCACTGTTTAGTGTGCTGGATTTCTAATCTTTGTTGCAGTATTCCTAGAAGATGTATTAATTGAATTCTACATGTTAACTTGTGGATGTGTCTTCTGAGGCACCTTCATGAACTTTAGAGTGGATTAAGGTCACTGATGTTAACAGAGCTGGGGTGAACTGAAAAAGGTTGGGTGCTGAGCTAGTAAAATCCAGGTTAGACATTTCAGTGAGCCACATGTATGTGTAGTGATATTACATATGGGGAATCTGTTGAAAAGATATGTAGGACACGGTGCAGCTGACACAGCCAAGTGTCAATTCACAGGGATGCAGTTTTGGGTTGTAGACTGATGAATCTCAAACCTTGTCTGAAAGGACAGGTAGCTCAAAGGTCACTTAATGGTCTATGTCTTTGATAAATTTTCTATCGCTGTCCTACCTTAAGAGTGTTTAGTCATATGCAACTGTGGGTGTATGCTTGAGGCTTTGTACTAGTTACTCACACTAATTTTGTGATTTAATAGAAATTGTGACCCAGTGTTTTGGTCAAACATTTCAGCAACCAAATCATCCTTTGGTTCTGGTGACTACATCAGTAAAAAAAATAAAAATCATTAAACTTCCCCTCCCCAAAGATGCATGCCATAGCTTGGTTAAAGAGTAGCAACCCATCCAGAGTATTCCCCAAACACAACACATGTGGCTTGAGGAATTCACTGGGTTTGTTTTCAACAAGTAAAATATATCATCTAAGTCATTTATGTCCTCTTCCTCCTGATACAGTGATTGCCTTGAATGTAAAAGAAATCTTGATTTTGATTTGTATTACTCATGGCTCATTCACTCAGCCATCCAGACCTGTCATATATCTTTATTTGTTGCTGGAATCATTAAGTCTCATGCAATAGATAACTTCCTAGAGCTGTACAATACGCATACAACCAATAAATTTAATAAAGGGAAAAACAGAAGTGTGAGAAGTAAAATGCCAGTCCTGACGATACTGATAATATACATTCTTGACAGGTATTATGGGGTGAATACAAGTCTCGTTAGTTTCATTGTAATTTGTGGAAGGATTTTACTCTGATTTATATATGCGAATAAAATAACTATAGAATATAATGACTATAAAATGATGGGTAGTGTATACTAGATATACAATGTATTATTACATATATGTATCCCAAATAAAGAACCATAAAACTGATCACTTGAAGGTGCACTTTAAATAAATTATAAATGCTATATTAAACAATATATTTTGGACTAGAGTTATAAGAAATTGCAATCTAATTTTACTTTTGTACTTTTAATCATCTTTAATTGTGTGTTAATGAGTTTAGCCAGCATAACTGAAAAGTCAGAGCAGCACAGTTATAAGGGGAAAAAAAAAGACGCTGAAGAGAGATTTTCTCCTGCAAGTAAAGCAGCATGTGATCTAAATCTAAATATAGAGTACATATAACTTGAAAATTATACCACTGAAAGCAAGGAATATGAAAACTGCAAATACTTTTTCATTCACTTGGTTTTAAAGTGTGAAATTTATATTTTATTTATATATTAAACTTTAAAAAAACCTTTTATCTTGCAATGAATTAGCAGTTCCCAGTTCTGTATCCTCAGTTAATGAAAATTAAAAAGTTCTCTGCAGAGGCCAGATTTTTAGGACCTCATCTGGACACTGATTTATTTCTGATTTTCTTAAATTTAAATGTATCATCTTCCTACTTGCATTACATTCTTCCTCCCATATTCCTTATATTCCACTGTCATCCTTGCTCATATCTGTGTCTTCATTGGCCATAAGAATTTGCTTGGTCTCTGAGGAATTTCTTTTCACTGGAAGCAAGCCTTTCTAGAATGCATTTCTTATGCCTTTCTTGATGACACACTTATTCCTTGAAAAAAATGTGCTCATTTTTGCCCCAGAGCAGTAAGCATGATGAGAAGGTTCAGTGGCACCCACTACAGCAGAGCAGGAGGCCACAGCAGCAGTCCAGCTATGGTGGCCCCACTGAAGGTGGCACCTTCAGGGACTCTGCTGGAGTATGCACGCCAGGGAAAACCTGGACCATCCATCTTGCACACTGAGGTGTCACTGCCAGGGAAGCCTTGGTACCTGGGCACAAGGAACTTTATTCCTGCTTAGCTTAACAGATAGATAAAGGATTAGGTAAATAGATTTGTTTGATTGTTCTCCTTCTACACAGATCATTCACTCTAAGCCTCATTGCTGTTGTTTTTTGGTTGCTTGAACTATGTAATTAACCCAGTATACCAACTCTACAGAGCAGATCTGCTATTATGGGTATTGAATCAGAGTATATTATTTCGAACATATGAATAACTGATTTTTTAAAAAATAATTTGACCTAGAATGCTTTATTTGATAACAAATTTTAGGTCCAGTCAAAATGTAATGAAATTTCCTTTCACCAAGTTAATAATTAGCAATTACTGAACACACAGACATATTTTATTGTTACTAATATTACAAAGGGAGAAAAGTATTTTCAACAGTGTTCTTACCCTCATGATAATGGACAAGACATTATATAATTCCATTAGGAATATTCAAAGTGATGTCTCTTAGTCAAAGTGCTATTTTTGACAATTAATATACCTTATCATACATTTATTCATTCATGAAAGGATAGTTGCTGAACACAAGGCAAATAGAGTATGCTGGGGTTTTTTGCTTTATCTGAAATCAAACAGTTGCACCCCCCCAGAAACTGCTTTTTGAAAGTTCTTAATTTTCTATAGAATTTGAAATTTATAAAACACTAAGAAAGGAGCTTGTCTTATTTGAATGAAGCACTTTGAATAAGCATGAAAAAATAAGGAGTAAAGTTTAATAAGAGAAGAGATGTAAAAAAACCCTCTATATATGAAGAGAAAATATCTTGACAGCAGAGATTATTTGTTAGATAAATGTAAAGGCTTCCTTTTCCAGTTGCAGAAATTCTAATGCCATAAGAAGATACATATTGTCATTTCTTTCAGAGCTAAGCCCAGAATGTAATAACATTAAAAATTTGTTCACTTTTTAACTGCACGATAATTAGTGGGAATTTAGTGAGCTGCACAGAAGTGAAATTCTAAACAAAGTTTTTTAAAAGCTAGACAGTAATCTCTACTGCTGTGCATTACAATGTCATATTTTATAGGTTATGTTTAAAGTCAATTTCTCTATCTGGTTTTGTGTTTGCACAATGTTATAACAGTGTTTCATAGAGAAGCTTTTAGTATAATCTGAAAAAGTCCTGAAATACTTCTATTTCAGAAAAGATTTGCAAGTTACAGCCTTAAAACTGCATTAAAAAGAAAAAAAAAGTAAAAAAAAAAAAGTATTTTCAAGTGCGTGAACAAATAACAGGGTTTTCATGCCCTTCTCTTAGGAATTTTCTTCATACCCTGAAATCAGATTAAGTAATTTATTTACTGTACGGTTGGATGCAACCTTTTAAACCACAGTCAGTCAAGATACCAACACGCTTTCTACATTCTGGGTCCACTAGAATTAAAAAAGCTGCAACATCACATATCTACCACAGTTTGTGCCTTGTGTAATGAGAGTTTCCAGTGCTTCAGTTGATTTACGAACCTAAGAGCTTTTTGCTCTTAAAACTCAGAAATGTCAACAATGGGTAGAGCTAATATCTGGGACCTCTTTACTTGTGCTATGAGAATCAATATAGTACTCAGAAATGAACATTCAGCAAAACATATAAACTTTCTGTAAATTAATATCATAAATACTAAATTGGGCAAAAAGTGTAATTTTACTTAAAGATACTTGTACAAAAATATAAATTATACAGGAAAGTGCATGGTGAAGTACACTGCGCTTGACATGCTTTATTGTTTTAATATGTTTTTAACAGCACATTTAAACCATTTTTCTTCTTATTCACCAAGTTATTATTAGGTAACTACAATTAATAATTTAATGGGGCCTATTCTGGCTTTTAGTACATCTATATGGCTCCCCGGACATTAGTGCGAGTTTAAAACATACTGTGTATTCTGATATCTGGTACATAGCATGAATCTTGCGTCACTTCCTATAAGATTTTAAATAGGAGTTTTCCACATTAGTTTTACATTTGCACTATGTATATTTTGGGGTTTATCATCCTTTTTCCCAGACAGAAACTATGGTCCCAAGAGGCTTAGCTATACTAGGTTTTTCTGCCTGAAGTTTTCCAACATCGCTACCTCTGTTTCAGCTCACAAGACTAGCAACACTAGCAGCGCTAGCCAGGATCCAGCTACTGTGTAGACTGGCTTGCAAAAGCTATAGACATCATGTAACGTCACACACACCCTAACACATCTCTGCAGTGGCACTAAAGAGGATGAGGGTTTTAATCACACCACTCTTCGGATCTCTGCTTGAGTTTGCACTCAAGTTCACAAACCAAGTGGCCTAAAAAAGTGTCATTTATGTTATTGCAAAGCACTTGGACATGAGCTGTTTCTGCAGCTTTAGTCTGACTTTCCTTACCTGGAAGTCCAGTTAGATCACTTGTAATTAAACATGAAATGTAGGTCAGCTTTGTGACAGTGAGGACAATGAGGGAGTTGAGGCTTGTATTCTTGTTCCAAGTTAAAATGACAGAACCAGCGTTGCTTAAATTACCAACTGGGCTTTTTCCTATTCAATGACCCAATTCAGCCTCATTCTTTAGTCTTTTTCAAATGTATTGCTCTCACTTAACATATAGCAAGATAGCTGCAACCCATGATTCTGTAGTTTTAGATGCAAGAGATACACACATGCTTATTGCCATCAAATGTGAAGAACATATAGGACTCAGATTCTCAGGGAAATGATGAATTGTTTTGCCACGGTGCAACATATACATACTCTACATAATCAGGAGGTGACACTTCCATACTGCTCTCACCTACAGAATTCACAAAAATCTGTGAATTATTGTAGTGTTTCAGGAAGCACGCCTTGTGAAGTTCTATCTTGTGGGTCTCTGAAGATTAAAGATACTTTTGTGGGTTTCTATGAGTGAGTAGCAAACACACTACGCAACAGAAACATTTTATAATATCATTCTCTCTCCATTTGGACCATCTTTAGGCCACACTAGCAATTTTTATAGTAGCCCTAGATGTTAGAATAGCTCAGAGATAAAAGTCTTAGTGTTTGATCCTTTTTCCTCTCTTTTCAGCAGAATCTCACTAGTATGACTTCAAGAGGATACTTTAGGCCCAGATAACAACAGAAAAAAACATCACAGAGTACTCTTGTATTTCTTTTGCCTTTTAGCAGTATACATGGTAAGGAGAAGTGGCTAGATTGCAAACACTGGGAAACAAAGAAAATATATGCAGGCTTGAAACCTGCAAGTGAATTCAGTATTAATAAAATGTATACATTCATTCTGAACAAGACCAGCTTCCCTTTTCTGTGAAATTACAGGTTTTAGGTATACCTTATACCCTCCATGGAACAGAATGATGACTTAATTGTTCTTTCAAATGACAGCTTTACTTGCCTGTGAGTTTATAAGGCAGTAAATTTGCCTTGTAACTTGCAGCATTTACCCAGCACATTGCTATGATGCTATGAGCTATTTATTACTAAGTGTGAGGAGGGAAGTGAAATGATAATATAAGCACTCAGAGGAGATATAATATGATGGAAAAAAAAAATAATCTTCCAATAGCATCCTTTTGGTCTCATTCTCTTCCCAGATCCTTTCAAACACAGATCCACTGAATCAGTGGGCTTACAGTGGTGTAAGTTGGTCAGTTGGAGATGGCTAAATAGCATGTATAACCTAGGAATATGCAATTTAAAGTTAATCTATAGGCTAGATGGTTGTACTCATACATGTTGGTGATACTTAAAGAAACTATCCCTTGAGTTCATCTGAGTTTCCAGTGATGTGGAACTTGCTGAATGCAAGGACACTGGAGATCAAATATTTCCTGAAGCAGAAATGGTGCCTTTTGTTTTGTTTATTTTACCTTTAAATGCCATCTGTCACATGTGTAACAGTGAAAATATTCATCCATTGTGCTGGTTGTTTTCATAATGATTGTGATATATGTGATATTATAAATAAAATCAGTGCCGGTAATTTAATGGACTGATATGTAAATTCTATGAATATAAAGATCTGCTCCCAGGTTAATTCATTGTGTGCAATGTATTGTATGCATTGTATGCATATTCTTTCTCAGTGGTCCTAATGTAAGCTAATGCTAAATAAAGTATGTAAATCCATCCTATGAAGTACATTTTCCCCTTGATATATACAAATAACTCCTTCTAACACTTGTGTAAGCTAAGCCTTATTTACTATTAACTGGAAAATAAGTAATTGAGTCACAAGGAAGTCCTGAGTTGTTAGTAAAGCAATTTTGCACGGGTACAAACAAAATAGTTTAATTACAATAAAATGATTTTCCTCCTTTAAATAACGTTACACCTTAATCTTCCAGTGATACTTGTCCTTACAACCCAGCTCCTGTTCACTGCTATAGATTCTGTAGATATATTCTTGGGACTATTATCGCATGTGAATCTTAATGATGCTCTGCAAGGAGATAACAGGGAACAAGGTCAGTTTTAGTCTTGGGATTATGATTCATATTGGGCCAGAGGGAGAGATATCTTCATCATATTTCCAGCCCCAACCTGGACTGCTAATCTGCTAACATGCAAAGGGGCCAGGAGATACTCCAGCAGTGTTTCTACAGGATCTGGCTTGCAGGTTGGGCTGTAGCAGATTCTGTGGCATTGACTTCCAAGCTTATGCTCCACAGATAGGAAGAAGTGCAGTTTTCATCACTCCTTCACTCACATTTGTTGCCTTTTTAGTCCCTGAAACGGCCTATATGTAGGAAATTTAGAAAACTGCTTCACACAACAGTTATCCTTCCGTTTTTGGAGCTCCGTTTTTTTTTAAGTTGTGTCTCTAGGAACTTAAAACAAGTTAGACAGTCAGGTCTGCTTAAAAACGTTGCACTGCCTATTGAAGTATGATATTCATGGAGGTCAAGCAGGCTGCAGCTGTGGCAGGTGACAGTAAGGTTTTCCTCTGATGTAACATCCTTTGTGAGTGCATCATTTTTATTTTTACTTTTCTTTAATCTACTCACCCAATTCTAAAGCATATGTTGCTTTCTTTTCACAGCAGTATTTAGTTGAAACCAGAGCTAGTTGGCAATACGATGTATTTCTGAAAAAACTGTGCTTGCATCAGAATATTGCTTTAATACTTTCCATAACATCTGCATTTACTTCCTTCTTTTACAGCAAAACTATGGCCCAAGAGAACAGCCAGAAAAGGCACATTTAGAGGTAAGTCATACACCCTCTATGAACAGTCAGAGAGCAGTAGGAACAAGGGTTCCTCAGGCTAGAAGCAGGTTGATGGCCCTAACCCACGTCTTTCCTCATCACCTCACCATGGCCCAGCTCAGTCTGGGGCTGTCAGTACCTTGCCCAATGATGCTGTGGTAGTGCCAGTGTCCAGACCTGGGTAGACCTTAGGTCTATGCTGTAGCCTTGTTTCTAGCCCAGTCTCTGGCACTCTTGCTGCTGCCTGGACAGCCTGGCTGGATCCCCTCCATTTTTCATCATTTGAGGTGCTGGGTATAGACCATGCTGCCAGCACCCAGCTCTTCCTGGTTTGCTCAACTACTGTGGGTCTCCACCCCACTGAAGATATCCTGAAGTGGGCACCACAGTTTCGTAAAAGTGCCCGGTGCATTGGCTAAATACCAAGTTAAAGAGGAGGGCAAGAGGGAAAAGAGATGGCAGTTGGGGCTGGCAGTGATGGTTTTCCATGACACTTTTCATTAGCACTACATACACAAGCTTTGCTTGAACTTTGCATTGTTACTGTTCTATCCCCATATTTGAAGTGACTTGAGTATGCTTGTGTCTATGTTTAGGGGTTTCAGGGCTAAACCCCATGGGACAGATTTGATTTTTCTGCCCCTCTCTCTCCCTCCCTCTCTCTCCTCAGGGAAAAGAGAAAAGATAGACAGAGGGAACAACAGGTAAACAAAAGGGGCTTGCTCAGAATTGGAAGTTAAGAATGCAATTGTAACAGATAACAAAAGATATTAAGGGAAAAAGGGATACACAGAAAGGTTGAGGGAAGGGATATATATATATATAAAACCCGATCTCAGATGATGACTGATTTTCCCCACAACACGTGGATGCAGGCCCTGCCACTCCTGGAATAGGCAGCAACCAGCACGGTGCATGAGAAGGAAGGGAAAGGGGGCCGACTCAGCTTCCTGTCCCCCTTTATACAGGGGAAGGCAGGAAAAGGAAGGGAATACATGACTCTGACCCCACAGGATCCTAGATTCACTATCCATTCCCATTTTAACCCTTAAACCACAACAACTTGAACAGGTGCAAGTGGTGGGAGATGGCTGTTTTTTCACCTGCTTCCAAGTATATTGTTTGGTAACTCAATATTTTCTACATCTCGGAGAATAACAAACACTGTTAAAGTAACTCATGGGAGATTTAGAATTAAGCCCTTGAGAACAACACTCTACATACATATATGTATGTAGCTCAGCTTAAATCTGACTTCTTTCCCAAAAGCAGGTGATTTCTTCATGGTTGGAATTGTGGCAATCAGAAAACATTGACTGACACCGAGAAGCAAAATAAAAAATTCTAGATAGCCAGAGAATGTCACAGCATGATTTGAAAAACTCTTTATAGAGGGATGGATCCTGATATTTTAATTATCCTTCCTGCTAATGTAATCAAAAGCTAATTATGAATCATAGTTATTTGCAATGATACACTGTGGAAAAGAATTGAGAGGAGAAAATGAGAACAAAAAAATCACAGTCTCATCTGCTAAATCTCTGATTGAGCTGTCCTTTAGATTGATGTAGACTACTGACTGACAGTTTTTCATTTTAGCACTGTCATTTTCATTCTATCATTTCTTTTCTATTTCATCTAATAAAGGGTTATTCCTAAATCTGGGGAAAAGTAGGGACAAATTTGGACAGAATCACTTTGAATGGCTGCTTTTACAGCCTGCACTTCAGCTGTAGTCTTAAACTTGTCCCAGTTGCTATTACTATTTTGTATAGCTCCAACCTCTTTTCCCCATGAATTAACTGCAATGTAGCAGGAAAATCTTCATTTTGTATTTCATGACCTCTTCTCTGGAAACCCTGCCTACTTACTGAGAGCTTTAGCCAGCAGTCACCAAGCTTAGTGTGTTAAGTCCACAAGGCTGTACAAATGTACATGTTTTGACTATCAGTGTTCACATACCTGTTGGGATCTGTTCAAGATATAGCACGCAGTATGTAAAGTATAACATCATCTTTCAAGAAGTGAGTCTTATTGTCCTTATGATTTTTTTTGTTGTTTGCATTAGCTGCAAAAAAATAAGCAGTTGCCTATTACAGGTATATCTGGATACAGTTAAAACTTTTAGATGAAGCCTCTATAATTTCACCTATTTTAGAAACAGCTAATAGACTTTTTGGGTTTTCCAGTTTTTCTAATTATTAAATTTTCAAACTCCCAGAGTTTGCTTTCAAAGTTATTTTTATTTCTTGTTAAAAATCCATGATAGCTAATTGACACAGAAGGTTTTAATCAAATAGACAATCATAAAATGCATCTGAGAGATATAAATAGTAGTGCAGAACACTCTTTCCTCTGACTAGCATGAAAAGGAGCTAAGGTATAAACATTTTACAAAGTGCATTATTTACTGTTTCATAATGACCATCTATGCATTCCAGGAAAAAAATAAAGTTTGGGTAATGCACATAACTGGAAGCATATGAATAGTTATTTTCTAAGCTTTACTGTGCTTCTGTGGCAGAAATGTGGTCAGAAATTGCAAATGGCAAATCCAAAAGGATTTTAGTTTCCAGTTTCAGCATGGAACGCCTTATTGCTGACCCTGTCCACTCTTCCTCTCTCTCCCCTCCCCTCCCCCATCCCCCCACCTTAAAGGTATTGTCTAATATGATGCAAATTTTAAAATTCATTCCACATCTTTGGCAGTAGAGATGATATTCTCCTTTCTCTTGGAATACAAAAGGAGTTCTGTCATGCCTCAGACCCAGGTCGGAGCTGAACACCACATGGCCGCTCAATTACCCTCATGGGATTAGAAGGGGAATAGGGAGAAAAATGCAAAACAGCNAAAAAAAAAAAAAAGGAGTTCTGACTCTTAGATGCTTTATGATGGAGACAATGATGACTTGTCCCCTATTCAAGTTCCTAAAAAGCAATAAAGAAAAAAAATGTTTCTTAATATTTCTCTTACTCTTAATTTACTTGGTCCAAGACATTATTCTGTTATTGGAACTCAGGTGGAACTTGTAGACCGTTTACAGAAAAACGTATGTATAAAGATTACAAGGGTATGTTGTTGAATTCTCAGTCAACAGTCCTTTCCAGAAATACTGATCCTCTTCTTTTTATATACTGAAAAAAAGCAACAATTATAACAGAGGATCATGTTTTTAAAGGTGTTATTAGTTAAGATTTCCCAGCCCTAATATGTGTAGGTCAAAATCCTTAAATAAATATGTACTCTATTTAGATATTAGAAGCTTCCAGTCTGTCTTCTTAGAGAGAGACAAATTCTTTTTGGAAATGTATGAAATTTATTCTATTCGGAGATAATCTCCTTTACATTGCACAGATTTTAAGTATTTCACAGTAGCCTGATCTGGTACAAAATATTTGCATAATCTAGGTGACTTATTTTATGGATTTTTTTGGTGTGTTTTCTTCTGAAGCTGGGGTAGAAAATTAATCACTTCAGCTAGTGATATTTACAAATAGCTATGCATGATAACCTTCCTTGTGCATTATAGAAATAGAAAACTCATGTAATATAACCCATATAGAAATATAAACTCACGTAGAAAACCCATAGAAACACCTAGTTACCTTGTGCCTTTAGCCACTTCCACAAATGTTTTGTTTCACACATTGGTATCCTTTTATTAGATGATGAAAAGTTTGATTTCCTAGCACATAGGTTGTGAAGTTGATTTTTACAACACAAACATCAAGGTCATGATACTTCACACATTTTTGGACACCTCTTCAGTGAAGTATGGATTTTGTATTTCATTCAACTATCTTGCTGATTATTGACTTCCTTTCTGCCTGTTTCAATGACAGGCAGTAGGTATCACATTTCTCTAATTCTTTCATCATTAAAGAAACATAGAGACTCAGTGATACCTCCTTGCTCCAGAGAGGTATACATATAAGCACAGCTTTGTCACTACTGGTCCATGTAGAACAGTAAGACAGTGATCGGAATTATACAGCTTCACAAGTTGCAAATGCTTCTTTGAAACTTTCTTAGAGCGTCATAGGACAGTTCCTTGCCTCAGGGTAGAATCTATTCCTGAAAAATCCCACCTGTGTTCCTTTATATGGGTATGTGCATGCATGTCTAGTGCATGGGTATTAAAGATACATGCACATGACTATCTTCATATCTTCCTGTGATAAGTTAAAAAAGGAGGTTGCTTTCAAGTTTTATATAATAATCTTATCAGATTCTTGATCAGACTTGAAGAAGCTTGCCTTATATCCATGAGGCTATGACTACTACAGTAAAGCAGTTTGGCCTTGTGAACATAAAGCAGATTGCACACAGGCAAGACAAAAACCACTGCCTTTTGTCTGCTCTGCAGATGCTGTTGATTGCTGTTGGTATTGCTTCACTGATCTGCCCATCCTGAAGGAAATGAAACAGATTGTTGTTACTGCAGCCATGTGACTCCCCAGCCCTTAGCGGTTATCTCGGTCAACTGAACCTTCAGCAGCCAGTTCGGAGGGCAAACAGTTGNATTAGACAAGGATGATGTGTTAGTTCCAGAATAATTACAATTGTCATGGTTTAGACCTATCCAGGACCTGAGTACCACGTGGCCACTTGCTCATATTCCCCCTCTCCTCCCCAGTGGAATGGGAAGGAGAATCAGGAGAAAAAGGTAAAACCCTGTGGGCTGAGATAAGGAGAATTTAATAGAACAATACAAAAGAAGTAACAACAATTATAACAGTAATAGTAATGAAACAATATATACAGTAAGTAATATAGAACAAACAGACCATTTAAGGCTGCCTCAATTGCATGGTGCTCAGCAGATACTGACCACATCCACCAGAGCCTGCACTTAGCCATTGTGTAGGAGGTATGACATCAATATGGCATCAAATAACCCACTGACTGGTTCAATTGTCTATCCTGGC
>WEIS01009425.1:2923-14063 GCA_013389965.1 Todus mexicanus | reverse complement strand
CGCGGCTCCGGTTATCCAACAGTGAGTTGAATAATATTTCAAGACTTTGTGTTCTTCCGTTTCCAGTTAGCGGCAAGAGGAATAAACCAGGCTATTCATTAAGTGTTGTCAACTGAAAGATGACCTGACCTTGAATATGATCTTTTAGCTCAGCTTCATGTGTGGGTTTGGCTCAAAACATTCATTATGACTGGGCTACCATATTCAAAGAAACAGTTGGAGTTAGACTATAAGATGTTGACTCCTGTTATTCCGGAATTTATTTGCTCTTGCCCGAGGCTCTTCAAAGTTAAAACTGCTACTCTTGCTCTTGCCTGAAATACTTTGTTCTTACATTGCTCTCCTGTCAATGGGAATTAGAGGAACCTGAAATGTTGTCCCTGTCTAAATACAAAGCTAAAAGTAAATCCATGTTTTGTGATGCTCAAAGCATCACTATCTGCTTGTGTTGTTTGAAACATGGGCAAGAATGATGAAAACATGTTAGTATTCTTAGCAGAGACACTTTGTTGAGCACCTTGTACAACCTACACGAGGAGAATGGTCTAGCTGATGATCTAACCACAGGGGCAAAGTGCAAATGACCACAATGGGGAAACAACACTGGGACAACCAAACAATCCATTTAAAATGCATATAGGAAAGAAACTAGGAAAAACAGGGGATGAGATGTTTTCCCTTTGGGTTTTTTGTGTAATGACAAGTTGCGTTTCTGTTAGTGGGAAGTGTGCTCCACGGTATAGCCTGCAATCTGTATCCCCATACAGAGACCTCCTAGACCACACCACAGCTCCCTTCTGGCCTGTGCTCTGGAGCTTAGCTCCCTTAGAAACTAAACACACCTTTACATTGTTACTATGAGAAACTGGTATATTTTAAATGGTACTGAATCATATCTTTTCACTTTGTTGTTGGAAGAAGTATTATGTAACATGTTTTTTCTATTGTACATGTATCTACAACAAGCCTTATTTTCTATTTTTTTATTATGTTAAAAAGTAGTATAAGATGAGCATGTCCACATCCCTAAGTTTAATTCCAAACATTTTCTTTCTAAGCAAAAAATACTTTCATTCTTCTCTGTGATAAATCCCACTTGTGATTAATTATCATATTTGTATATACTTCTTTTAACATTAAGCTAAATGCTGAAGGAATTATATTCCCAGTGTAGAGTCCAACACACAATAAATAAGATATAATTAAAAAATCTGTCATAGTTATAATTTAAGATAAAGGAAGTACATGTAATTAAAACAGCATTTCACCCAGCTTTTATGCAATTTTAGAAATTAACTTTTCTCAGCCTAGATTTCGGCAATGATCAGGGACCACTTGGTGTTCTGGAAGAGGTTGCAACCATCCTTTCAAATGAAAGTTGAAACATTTTTAAGAACATCAGAGGAAATTTTAAATGACACAACAGCAAAAGCTATTGGGTTCTGATGCTATCAAAGAAAGGGTAAGTGGTAATTAGGGTGATTGGAGTGGATTAGGGTGGATAGGCCTGAAAGTGGTGTGGAATCTGCAGCATTCCAGGTAAACAGAAGACACTACTGGGAAATGGTTTGGGCAACACAACAGAGAATGCTGTTTGTGTCTTTTGATGTAACCGATTTTGTATGTTTGAAACCAATTTATTATGATTTAATAAGAGCAGGTGACTGGAAGGCTCTGAGCAGAAGATTCTATTACTCCTTCCTTTCTCTAAAATTTAAACAATGTGCTGTAGTTTTTACAAAAAAGCCCTCAGTTTTCTGCCTCTTGAAAAAAATCTCAAAACCAAATTAAATTTCATTAGTGATGCCCTTCCCATTTAATAAATACATACGGTTATGACTGATTTATACTATAAATCAGGTGTCGTGCTGATGTGGGAAGACTCCCACATGAAGAACAGGCATGAAGAACTTATTGTTCTCCTGTCTTAGCAGACTCTTGGAAAGGGTCATCATTGGGTTTAACCCAAAATTGAGTGTGTCCTAACAAAATGCTAATAGAAGTTTGCTTTGCTAGTGCACACTGTATGAGCACATTCTCATTACCTAACATTCAATTCTTTGAAAGAGAGGAGATCAGCAGGGATGCAGGCTCTGCAGAAGAAGTTTGTTTAAAAAATTTAGTATGCTACTGTCTTTTCAGGATCAACTTGGAGACCCACAAGAGCAAGAATCTCAAGATCTTCTTGGCTAAAACTGACAGTGTGAAAGACTTACTCACTTCCACAGTGTGAAAGACTTAACTCGGGCTGCAAGCAAGTGGAAGTAGGCACCAGTATTCTCTGCCTAGGTAGCCACTGTTGAAATTTGCTGTTTCCCTTAATTTGCTGGTTTCAGACACCACTTTTGTCACTGGAATAATGATAAGCTCATCCCATAGCTCTATAAGAGCAAATGGATGCCACAGATATTTTCCGTTTCAAAATAAGCAGGGAAGTTGTTACCCTCCTCTCTAATCTAGTTCAATCTTATTCCATATTCCACAGGAGTTTCCTGAAGAGTTGTTCTTAAATTTCATTAAAACAAACAGACAAACAAAAAGTTGTTAATATTTCAGTCTCATTCTCCCATCCAAACTAGACTGAGGATGAAGGATTTAAGGAAGGGTGTGCCAAATGCTGAGGACTGTTGGTATTCCAAGTTAATTAGAGCAGTTAGTGCCTAATTAAGTGTTAATTTATGCTCTGTGCAATCTCATAGAGTGTAGAAATTTGGTTTGGGCTAGTTGGAAAACAAAATTTTAGGTATTACACAGGAAAATATCTACCACTTACATGCATACAAAACCTACTTTGTTTTATGATCGGAGTGCACTATAAAAGAAGGCTGAATTTCTGTCCTGGTTTGGCTGCCTTCCTCTTACAGTTTCAAAAGTTTCAAAAACATTCCTTTTCCCGTATCCTCAGAAGTCACAGCAGCTAAAGACAAGCTGTCTGGCTGCCAATTTTCCATCTTTCCTGCAAAGGGCAAACTTAACTGTCTTCTGCAATGGCAGAGTTGAGAATCTGTTGATGCTCACGGTATCTTTATTCCCTGCTTCACAGGATAAACAGAAATTTTAGATAGAGCTGAATAAACCAGGAACTGGCAGCAAGTATTTGAGCCAGGCTTTCAAAGCAGAGACCCTTGTAACTTCCCTGCATGCTACAGCAAGCACAGACATCTCTCTTGTCCATGTAGGAAATGTATCTTAAATCCCATTCCAGAAGTAATGCTGAATTTTGGAGACTTGACCTCCACAGAGACCTATCAGTCATCTCTGACGTAGCATATGGGAAGGTTCAAAACGCCACACCTGATTTGCATTCTTGTTACATAGACACAAAACCAAGTCCTTCTCATCGTCACTCTTTGCCGCCTCTAGGCATTTGCCAGAAAGGACATGGACAATTATTCCACTCTACAAGATGAGAGAAGAAGGGAAAGAAAGAACAAATTAAAAATGAGGGATTTCCAGTAAAAGCTAGGCCATGTTTCTGAAACTTTTTACATACAGTAAATCATTAGTAATGACTGGTTGGTCAAAATTTTTTAAGTGTTGCTCTGAGCATAATGATTAGGTTTAGCTTTGAGCCTAGGGCATGGTGAGTACTCATAATGCCTTTCAGACCTGACAGGAGTGGTAGGTGCAGAATTAAAGAAATCTCTTTTCCACCACTGTTTGTTTCCTGTGGGTACAGGTTGTCATCAGCATCAACTACAGTAATACAGGCCACAAAATTTCAAAAGGATTTCCCTTAGGAATCAAAACAAATTACAATAGGAACTGTACCAGAGGACTGCACCATCCCTACAACTCCAGTAACTGCTATTTTCCCAGGCCGTCCTAGAGCATGACATTTTCCAGTCTTGTAAAGGAGCTCCTGGTCTGCTGGGAGAGATCTACAGAGTAACACCAAATTGCTCTAATAGGAAGCTTGCTCTTCTCTTACAATGCAGGAGGAATTTTAATGTTTCCCCTATTCCCAAAGGGCTCTCATTTGGGAGGGTTCAGGATTCCCAGACCCTTCCTCTATCCAACAGAAGTGGGCAAGGATTTGCCTTGCTCTCATTCTCACAACCACTGATTCCAACTCTACTCCTGTAAGGCTAGTAAGGCAAACGGTTAAAACAAGGCCATACGAACTTCGGTAGGATTCCTGTAATTTGTATTTTTAAAGCAAATTTGTATCACATAGACAGTATAGATGGGCAAGAGGCATCCTAAACTTCCTGGGTGAAAACAATACTGAAGGGAAATTTGCCCTTTGCATACCTCATCCCTTCTCCACACGCGAATCCTGTCAGCCACCCAGTGATCCCACAGTCACTGTCAGCTGCCTTCCTGCCACAGCAGAGTCACTACTGACCTCCTGGACATCCCAGTGCTGGTGGCTGTTGTCTGTCTCCTTTGTACAGTTTTGAGGGATAACCTTCCCGTGTCTGACATCAAAGCAAAATAGCGGAGCAGAACCAAGCCGGATTTCCTTCATGCTGGTATACTCGAAGTGCTGGAAAAGGGAGGGCTTGTTTGAACAATGATGGAAGGATGTCCTGATTCATTCTTAAACACTAATTCCAAAAAGTAATTTCCTGTATATATTTGTTAAGATGCAACCCAAACATGAGTGATGGAGACCCAACAGCCTTGACCCTGCAAAGCAAACCCCCCTGCTAGCTAATTCTGGCATAACTATTTACCTAAGGAGAGGCTTTGTGGACTGTAGTTATGTATGAAGTAAATCCACCCTATAATAAAATTTTCTAGTTTAATAAATATTTGAACAGAAGGCTGTTTCTTACAGTGCCTGAAGCTCACCCCGAGCTCAGTGTGAGCAGCAAAACTTGCTTGGGACTTGGAGTAAATATCTACAGTTGACCTGTACTGACTTGGCTTCTTTTAATGCATGAACTTGCTAGTCTAATGCCAGCTTGAGAGTCTACATTAATTTCCCTTCTGTCTTTAGGCACTAAACTGCAGTTCCAGACACTAATGGGGAAATCCACCCTCATTATTCCAGATTTGTTATATTTTTTTTACTCCCAGGCTTTCTGTTTTCCACACCCTACCAAATACACTAACAAACAGGCACTTACTGATGTCTGCTGGAGCAAAGATGGGTACCTGGCTTCAGTGACACATGGAATGTTGCCATCTTTCAAATGACTCTCAGCTGTAGAAATGTGCATCATAGCCTTAGCACATGCCTGATTTTGAACACTTTAGTATTTCCACTAATCTCACACTAGCCATTGATAGGTTGGAGTGACTGTCTTCTGGATGGTTCCTTAGATCTGATACAGTGCCTATAGACTTAGTGTATACAGTACCTGGGTGAGGCTGTCACTGCATGGGGAGAGTTCAATAGAGCCTTCTGCAATGGCTCTTCCAGGTCTGTAATCCGCACAGAAGCCAATACCGGTATTGTAAAGCTGTAAGTAAATATTTATGCTGAAATAAAACACAGTCAAATACAAATAAAATCTCCTTCAGCTAACTTTTCTGTGATTGTATCCCTCTATGATATATATGGGTTTGCTCATCTTTTTTTTTCTTTCAGACTATATCTTGCAAATTGATTTTGCAAACTGATCTGATATAAAAGGCAGAGTCTCACCAAAGTTCAGCATTACCCAGTGAGTTT
The DNA here is from genome assembly GCA_013389965.1 of Todus mexicanus. Lineage (NCBI taxonomy): Eukaryota > Metazoa > Chordata > Aves > Coraciiformes > Todidae > Todus > Todus mexicanus. The sequence continues at coordinate 8,440 of WEIS01009425.1, read as the reverse complement.
TGTTTAATTTAGAGATACTCGCTTCTGGTTTTACCTATTAGGATAGTTAAAAGAAATCTGTCAACGTTTTTATGCTAATGGAAAACTGCACTTCAACGGACACTGTAGTCATAAAAATCAAGATATTCCAGAAGAAAAAAACATGTGACAATTCCTGTGGTCCAGATTCAGTTCTTACACTCTTCTCAAGCAAACTGATCATAAAGAACAGACAAACCAGTAAAAGGACACAGTAAAATCTGGCTACAGCTAGCAGAGTGTGACTTAATTATGTTGCCTTATTGGGAGAAAATCTCTTCCAGTAAGACTGCCTGGAATAAATTCATATTTTAATGAATGATAATTATCAAATCAACATGTTTAAAAACCTCACTGAGAGTATTGCCTCCTGTACGCAGTCAGCCAAGGAACTGCTATTGCTACCATTTCTGCCCTTGGGGCTTTTCCTTTGCTAATGGCACCTAAAGAACCTAAGGTTAGGATCCTCTGAGCTGTGACACTGAACTGAGTCAGACAATCTGGGTTCAGCTTCTGTCTGGCTTTCAATTTATGCGAGAATTTGGACCAGCTGTTTGTCTCCTCTGTCCTTTTCTTTCTCCTCCCATCCTTGTTGCATTGTCTGGATAATAAACGTTTCAAAGCAGGAACAACCTCTTACTCTGTGCTCAGTGAGTATTTGATACACGGAAGCGATACTGGGGTCTTTTAACAATGTAAACCCACTAATTATTCTTTATAGTGTGTTTTCTCTTACCTTGCCAGAGAATCTTGGTGTGTCTTCAGGTTGGGAGAGTTCAGGGTACACATTTGATACAAACCACTGGAAATTTTTACAGCCCAGTCTCTTCTGTAGCTGAAGGCGTTCACTGCAGTTTGGCTTCTCTGCCTTTATGAAAGAAGCACAGGGACAACAAGTGTATTTGCGTCAGAGACGCTAGATCCTGCATATTATAGGTACTGATGTATCTATCTCTTATGAGAACTCAAGAGGTGAAGGGTCAGAGCACAAGACTTATGAGAAGCAGCTGAGAGACCTGAAGTTGTTTAACCTGGAGCAAAGGAGGCTCAGAGGAGACCTTATTGCCCTCTACAACTACCCGAAAGGAGGTTGTAGTGAGGTGGAGGTTGGTCTCTTCTCCCATGTAACACGTGCTAGGACAAGAGGAAATGGCCTCAAGTTGCATCAGGGGAGGTTTAGGTTGGACATTAGGAAAAATTTCTTCACAGAAAAGGTTGTTAAGGGTGGAACAGGTTGCCCGGTGAATTAGTGGAGTCACTGTCCCTGGAGGTGTTTAAAAGACACGTAGATGTGGTGCTGAGGGACATGGTTTAGTGGTGGCCTTGGCAGTGCTGGATTGAGGGTTGGCCTTGATGATCTTGAAGGTCTCTTCAAATGCAAATGATGATTCTAAAGGAGGAGGATCAGCTATACCACCAACTCTGTGCTGTCAGCATTTAGTCCGGCATTGGGATGGAAGTGAATGTTTCAGAACTAGTATACACTGTGAAAACAAGTATTTCCTCTAAAAAACATTGTTAAACTGCAAGATAAGTCAGTCTTTGTCACCTTTTTAATTAAAAAAGTCAAGGACAGTTTTGATCCTTCTTGCACTGAAATCCAGGGGATTGCATCAGATTGTCAATCAGTATAGAATTTTCCCAGCTGATTAAAATCCAATTTCCTGGCCTTTAACAGCCCAAATTACCCAGTTATTGTCAGTCCTACTTTAGCCCAAAATATAGTCTATCACGTGACAGTGATTATTATTATAATCTGACAGTTATTAAATCTTGTAAGTAAATCTGTTGTTTGGCTATAAAGGCATACAAACTTTCCTATGATTTATATGTTTTCTTGAATTATATACACAGAATATCAACTCTCACCCTTCCTGGTAGCAGCTCTGTTCTGAAAAAAGACAAGTGCCTTCAACCCTTGGTGCAGCTACACGCATCTGCACTGCAAAGGACTGAGAGTCTGAATACTTGAGGGTATTTAGCATGCAAGATGGCTATCAGGGTTCTGAAAATCTCTAAGCAGGTAAATGTCTAATCCTTCAGTTTCAAAACTACACAAAACACTTTTCTAAATCTCTCAGTGCCCAAACACTGAAAATATCTCTCCACCCTTAAGAGTCTCTCGCCTCTTTCTTGACAGCAGTAGACCTTCATGTTTCTACTTTTTAAAAATGCGGGTTTGAGTTCTGAGAAACTGGTCTGGATTCCTATGTCAGAAATTAAAATCAGTAGCATATGCAAAGAATTGCCTGCAAATAGCTTTCCCTCAGACCAGCTATTTCTCTGCATCCATAAGAAAGAAAAAAAGGACTTTGCAAAATGCCTGGAAAGCACTGAGAAATGGAGGACCATGGAGGTCAAGGGAGAGGAATCAGTTTCTAAAGCAGGGACCAACGTGGCACCGTTTGCTAGCCCCTGCGAGCTGCACAGGCAAAGCCCAACAGTTGCAATATGTTAAAGAGAACGTCATAGATTGGTATCACTCTTAGATTCAATACGCGTAACAACAAAGTTCAGCAATTCAGCACCACACAAACCTGTCCCCAAGACATTTTCTTGGCAAAGAGAAAGAGAAAAGTAAAATGCTTCCCCTAAAAAGAGATGTTTCTCATCAGCCTCTGCTTTGGCTGAAGAAGGCGATGGCAGTAAATTTCATTTTGTCATACTACTTACAGTCTGCATTGGATGCCTAATAAATGGCATAAATAATGTAAGGAAAGTAACTATCTCTGTAAACCAATCTGAAAGGAAACTGTGCTTGTAAATTAAATAAACAAACCACACAAGTAAAGGAGAAAAAGAGACGGTGGCTGAAATAGGAAAGCTGCATTAATGCTCACACCACAGGCATCCTGTGCAGGATGTGATGTGGATCATAAACCGGGAAGATTTATAAAGCAACCTAAATGGGGTGACTGGTTGTTTCCTGCAGTGGGCCATGGCGGTGGTCAAGGCACCCGGAGATGTTTGTAGTGCCCAATAGGTGTCTCCACACACCCTCTCTGCAATAAATCCCTGCAGGGCCCATCTGCAGCGAGCGGCAATAATGTCATTGCCTGCTGGTGTCTTTTGAATCACATCCCGCTGCACTGACACACTGAAAATATTGGCTGTGAAAGAAAGGAGCAGAGAAAAGGGCCTTTTATGTTATGGTATGCTGAGCACAGAGATCATAAAATTGATCATTTGGAGGAGCATCGTGCTTAGGAGCACTGAAAGTATGCTGGCTAGAAAAAACTCTCAGGCAAAAGGTCATGGTGCTTACAGCTAGTAAACCGTATCATTGATGGCTGTAGTTTTTTGTAGAGAAAATTGCTTCTGAGTTGACAAGAAGTGCCTGAAGGAAATTATTAAATTATTTAAAGACCTAATTGCCCGTCTTACAAGACTTGGCCTAGCATCCTCCTTGCAATTACATCTGTAACCCTTGTGAGTCAGCTGATGAACTTCTGGTCAGTGGAGTTCAAACCTATAACACAGTCAGTGAGAGAGGAGCTTTTTAAAAAGTGAGAATAGAATTTAAGAAGCAATGTGACAGCCTCATGCTCCAGGATTAGCATCGTAGGCTGACTGGAGAGGCGGATCCACTGGTGGAGGTCCAATTAGGTGACAGGAGAGAAGCAAGAATCCACACAGCTGCTGCTGGATCTGGCTTTCTCAGATAATGGCCTACACTGCAATGACTGAGGCATGTGGGACTGAAGGGCAGGAGCAAAACTGAATGGGAAACTGTACAGCACCTACCCATGCTCTGCCTAACTGTTTTCAGTGAATCTTTCTCTTCACATTGTTACATGAACAAGAAGATGAATCACATGGTTTCATTCACAACTGCTCACAATTTTGTCTACTGCCTTGTAGGAGAGGATATGTTTACAAGAAAAGGTATTTGAGCCAGAGAATTCCTGAGAACTGCAGCAATATTAACAACTTCACATTATTAAAAACATTAACAACATTAACGACATTAACCACAGCTGCATGACTCGCAACAGACAAATATCCACTGATTTGTAGTACAAAGGGATACACAATCCCTTGGCTGATCCTGACCTGCAATGGATTATAGAGTGGTTTAAAAACAAGCGTGGCTGTTCTGTGGTTGTTGGATGGTGTGTAGGCGGTAGACAGTTCAAGTATGGCCACATGCCAGGGCTACCCCACATACCTGGCTGCAAGCCTGTATCAGCGCGCAGGCTGCTGGGAATCCAAATCCCTGGAGGTCAGACTGCTGCCTGCATTATGCTTCTAATGAAAAAGTAACTTGTTGATAGTGGCTGTGTTGAGATCTGACTTTCTCAGCTACAGAGAGTTGCTCCTGGACGTCTGTTAGCTCAGGAAAAAAAACCCCTTTTTTGTCACTATACCACTGAGATACGTCACCTTCCAGTAGGAGAGACGCCACAGTTTGCCACATGCCTGAGAATATTACTGAATATCCTCATGAATCACATGATGAAGACCTTCAGCAACAGAGAATGAATCCTCTAGAAGAGTGCACAGTGCTACTAGCTTCCATTGCAGATGCACTGCAACCCTTGATGTACTATGGGTAGAAAACCAAATCAGCTTGTTGGGCAAGCTGAAGGAGTCATTTGGTGAAGTCATACTCTAAGAGATCTGATAACTCCAGCAAACAACTTCAAAGAACAAGTTCCTCTCTTTCCTTCCTGATCTAACAGCTCTTCCACTGGAAGGTTTCATTAATACTACCCCCAGCACCATGCATGTTGAATGTTTGACTGCACACAGACACTCCCACACCTATTCCAGCCCCTTCACCGACCTCCACACACACTCTTTCCGTCAGAAACAAACCACTACAGACATCTTTACCTTGCTGATTAAGAAAGCCACTGTGTTGTGTTTGTAGAAGTTCTCTTTAAAAGAGCCCAGCCAGGTCTCTGCTATTCGGATTTTGTTCTTCACAATGGCCTCTTCATAGGCGAAAGCATGGGGAAAGTGGTTTCGATAGACATGCCCAACTCGGGAACATGGAATAATTTCTACAGAGCCACCACAGAGCCAGGTCTGAAACACAGGTGAAAGCACAAAAAGAAATTACCTTATTTAGATTACCTTTATCTAAGAAGGAGAAGCTCCTTCACTATAGAACCTGCCTCAGGAAATCCTAAACTGCACATTGCTGGAAACAGCATGAGAATTATTATGTGCTTCTTCATAACACTGTTCCCCACAGATACAGAGACACAGAGGAAAATATTGGGCAAAACAGACCTTTCATTTGACCCATTATGGCTATTTATATGCTTTTATGTTTTTCTGTGCACAAACAGTGCAGTGTAGTGGAAAGACCTGAGGGCACACATTCTTTAGTCTGGGACATTGAAGATTCAATACCCTTTGTGTCGGCAACTTTAATTACTTTTTAGTATCAGTTACTCTTTGTGTTCAGCAAAAATCAATGGAAACAATTTAATATAAAGAATTTGGTTTTAAAACTACAGGCTTGCAAAGAAACAATGTTACACACCAAAA
>WEIS01009419.1:317-13777 GCA_013389965.1 Todus mexicanus | reverse complement strand
GGACGGATCTGGTCAGAAAGGTTGGACCTGAGTGCTGCCAGGGAGATATTCTGACAGCTGGACTGCCATGGTCAAAAAATGAATATTACACTCTCACTGTAATGTAAGGTGGGGTATTCCCATCTGCATTTTTTAAGGCATGAGCATCTTGACTTGAGAAACACACAGATGGAAGGGAAATGTTACTGTGCTGAAGGTCAGAGCCACACTAAAAGTACCTTTAGTTTTCTTCATCCTACAGTTTCTCTGTGAACATTTGGGCCACGGCTTCTCCCCCTCCACCCAACAAATTTTAGAACTGCAGCCAGATCCTCAATCTCCAACTCAGCCTTCATCTCCGCTTGCAATAGCATCAGCCCACTCTCTTGGATCCTAGGAAAGGAAATGCATCTTTCCATCTGGTCCTCTTCATCTCCTTGTTGAATAGGTAGCATTTGCCTCAGATAGCTCACCCAGTACTGAAGAACAACATGTTTCATGCTGCACTGAGTGCCACAAAAGGCCTTCTTTTCATGAGCAAATCGTGTAAACTGTCTCTCCTACTGCAAACCTTCTCTACTAGCCTGTGTTGGCTGCTGGTCTCTCTGGGGGAAGCCTGGGTAAATGAACAAGTGTGAAGAACAGTGTCACAGCCTTCTGCACTTGCTTTCTTCCCAATGCTAAAAATAACATCTTGGTTGTAAATAAACTACCTCCTAGTCTATTTTTATAGTGCTTTTGAGACATGCTGGCTTAACAAGTCCACATCCTGACTTCCTCTTCAACTACAGCTCACGTCCAGCCTGGGCAGTAGCTGTGCTTGCTGTGTCAAATCACAGCATGCCATCAGTGTATTTCCATCCTGCTCTGGAGGATCCACCCTTGTGGAGGAGAGGATTTTTCATTCCAGATAGGTTTCTGATTTCTCTCCTGGGATTACCAACATGGCATTCACACTGGCAGTTTCTGATCATTGTAATGAGGACAGCAGTCTGCAAGAGCTATCAGCTTGTTAGTGGTAGTAACTAAAAGGTGCAGAGCACTCAAACAAGTGTTGTTGTTACACTCACCCCTCTGCTCTGCTCAGGGCCAAAAGCTGCCTGCTGACTGACAGGGTTTGCTAACACCATTCTGATACTCACTATTGCTAAAGAGTCTTGTCTTCTTTCCTAGCCCTACAACATAGGAACACACTGACATGAATGATTCTTTCAACCAGCTCTTGTGTTGATGCTGCAGTTAAATAGCTGCAGAGGTCAGTAGCCCTGAAATGAACTGGCCAACAGAAATATGGGAGTGTGGGGGTGCTTAACATCCAGCCCATAAACCGCACACTGGGCTACCATTCTCTAGCTCTCCTTAGAATACCTGAATGAAGTCAAGCTGTGAGACAGCATAAAGAAAGGCTACTCAGAGTAGTTCTTACACACAAATGTGTTGATCAAATCTGTGACTAACTAGAAATAGAGATTTTATTCCTCCCTTCCCTCCAGAACGAGTAATAGATCCTCACCCAAAGCTTATTAGGGACTCAGATTGCACTTGTATGACCCTTGGTGAGTTCCTGAAGTGTGTGTTCATGATGAAGGTCTGATTTATAAACCCCCTATTTACAAATTAATTCTCAAGCACAGACACTGAGGCTGACCTGAGAAACCAGCACTGGCAAATACCTTTTGAGCCCATGATACTCTCATTACATCTACTGCTCTCTCTAGCCTCTGCATTGTGGAAGAGCTCGATGTTAGAAAACACACCAGTAGTAGAAGTAAAGGGGTAACAGTTTCATTGCTTATTATCTGAGGTTTTTTGCTGTCACTGCCATCCAAACAATGGTTGGACTTGATGATTTTAAAGGTCTCTTCCAACCGAAATGATTCTATGATGTTCACTGTTAACCTAAAAAAGGACCAAAAGGAGCCATTGCAAAGCTACTTAAGCTACTGGACTGTGACTGTGGCCATCACAGGTGGAGTGGACTAGTTTTAATGCAGCTAATTTGTACACCACTAGCAACAAAATCACGGCAGCTTAGAGCCCACAATGCAGTGTGAAAATGTGCCTGGAACCACAGTACTTACTGCAGCCTAGACCACTGCTGTCTCATAGATTTATACCTGAACGAACTTTGTCAAAGCTATCCTGAGTGCGTGTAATGACATTGGTAGTTAGCCTGTCTTTGGCTTAGGTGGGGCCTCTGGCTCTGAGGAAGCACCAAGGGATTGCAGTCTGTTCAGCTGCATCCCAGCAGCCATCAGGTCTTTCATAACACAGTGCTTAAGTCACCAGGTACCCTTAATGTGACACTGAGTCTTCCACTACCTCCCACTGCCTTCAAACCCCCAAAGGATTCCATCTGTGTTAAATTCACTGCTGAGGAATAAATTGACTAAGAAATCTCTGGTGGAGACAAAGGATGGATCCAAGCTGATGGGATGGCACAGAAATCCTGCCACCTGCCCCAGGAGTCTTCTCATTCCACTGCTCTGGACAGCTGGAGCAAAGCTTGACTGTGATCAGCTCACCACTCTCAGTTACGGTCCTAAAGCAGGACCAGCTGGATGAAATCCTATGACTTGTGTTATGAATGAGATCAGGCACATTTCGCCTTTAAATCTGTGAGTCCAGGAAAAATAACCTAGCATTAAATTGTACTCTGCCTTAGGAAATTTCCAAGTGTTACCTCTTCCTCACTTTACCTTGAAGTACTTTCCCCCATCCCTCTCTGCCCCCACTTAAAGATTTATTTGGTTTCCTCTCTCTCCAGGCTCAATCCAATTAAACAAAAAAATTGTTTTATTCATGTGAGTGTTCTGTGAACTTTACTCAGGAAAAGTGCTGAATATACCAAAAGTAAAGAACAGTTTTTATGTGACTAGGGGTTTTTTTTTCTGGGATTTTTTTTTTTTTTCTTTTTTGCTCAGCAAAGCTCTTTTCTCTTAGGTAAAGAAATGGCTGAAAACCCACACTTCAATATACGGACAAGTCAAACTTCAATAAAATGACAAAACCATGAAATGCCATTTTGTTGGTCAGTGAAATCATTTCCCACATTGGGAACATTTCCATACAAGTGATTAACAGAATAAGGTCTTGATCCTCTGAATGTAAGAGGATTTTAAAAAGGCAAAATTAAGCTCTTGGAATATAAGGATGGTTAGACTTAGGATTGTCTGGGCATTATTAATTTGATTCCCATTTCCATATGTATTATGATACCATCTTTCATCTTGTACCTACATACTTGCATACTAATTTTTCCCTGGGAACATCTCTTACTTTCACCATCCAAAACAAATTATATTGTGATCAGCTATTTCATACTTTTCATCATTTCTCTTCGTTATTCGAAGTGTGTCTCATGCCTTGTTTTACAATCTGTGATTCAAACTGTGCTGTGGAGGAAATGGATGGCAATTTCCTGATTAACTTTGCTGCCTAACCTCTTGTGGTAGCATCCAAGTGCTTTCCAAGTTTTCATGAATTTGTCTAGACAGCTTCTGTGTGAGGTCTACAGGGCTGCTGGAGGCAGGGGTGTTAGAAAAAGACCTGGGAAATGGGAATGGTAAGAACAAGCATTTGCAAGGCAGTGTGGTAAAGAAGGAAAAATGAGACATGGATTAGTCACGGTGCTGTGAACAGGACAACTAGGAGCCCGAGGGAGGACACGAGTGTTTGTGGGTAAGCAAGGGCACTAGGTGTTGGTGTCCTACTGGGGGCTTGGCTGGCTGTGCCGGTGGCTTCACTGTGCAGAGACACTGAGCACTTAGTGAGGCAGCGCCGGGCCACACTTGCACCCTTGGCTCCACACTGCCTCCACAAGTTTATTGATGCAGTCGTGGATCACAGCAGCATTGGGCTGCCCACCTCTGCCCTCTCCTGTCTTTTCTCTTCTGCTGGTAGGATGGGCGAGATAATGTTACCAGTGAGTGTCCTTCTTTCGACTATCAGAGAACCAGTTTTCAGACTGCTGCTAGGACAGGATGCACTGGACACAAGAAGCCATCCGATGGAGTGGTTGTGCTGATAGCTCCACAGGGATGTTTCAGCTAACACGAAATGAAAACAACGACTTCAAGATTACTAATGAGACATTCCATCAAATTGACCCCAAATCCGTCACACTGTGTCTCATTGACAGTCACAGTCCAGGCCAGGATGCAAGGGCTGAGTCACAACAGAAAAAAGTCTTCTTCTCAGGTGTGGGATCACCAGAATGAGGGGCTTCTCATCTGGACTAATCACTGGAGTGAATATAGACAGCAGGAGTCACTCGCTCGTGGTTTCCAACGTGTGGCTGAAAAGGGCAAGTGTGGATTTTCCCCTTGCAGGAGAGTAAGTGCCTGGTCCTGTGCACAGATGCCCCTTCAGCTCTTCTCCTGAAGTGTCCATACCTTCCCTCTCCAAATCCAGCTGTGTTTTTTTCTCATGTATTCATAGTTGTTCTGCTTAAGGGTATTTCACCTGGGAGGTGTGAGTGCAGATATGCCAACATTCTCGAAAAAGCAGGGATTAGCAGGGAGATTTCTCAATGCTTACACTGCTCACACCACTTGTGAATGTGTTACATGCTTTGAAATCTCTGGAGGATATAACTCTGGATTTACCATTTGCTAATAAGACTATTTCTCAATTAAAAAGCAATCACATTTTCTTAAGAGGAAAGAAAAATGCCTGTGAAAACTAATATCAGAAGAGCCACATAGGTGGATTATGGATATAAATTGAGTGTAATTGAATGTTCTTTACGGGAGGAAGCTTTTGATGTGAATTTATGGATTAGATGGTTTTGTTTGTGCACTGGGCAAGGGAGGTATAACTATGTCTGCATTTTAGGTGTGGTGCAGGTAGCTAAGTCTTTAAGTGATAACAGAATGTGATTATTCCTGCTTTTCTGATTTTCTGGCCTTATTACTCTACTGCTATTCCAGACTTTGAGCGTGATAATATGTTAAAGATTGAACCTTAGCCAGTAAGCAGTCAAACAACTGTACTTGAGCAAAACTTAGTGTCACGCCTGGATGACAGTGTTCCAAAGCTAAGCTCCACGCCATTGAAATAATGTGGCAGAAAATAGCATATTGAACCACACAAAGGTATGGATCAATGAAGTCATTAACAAAGTACCTTATGGATAGGGAAGACAATGCAGAGGCCTTGTGTGATGATGCCCAAGAGTCTTCTTTAAGAGCAGGCTATGCAATAATGACTGGTAATGTGGAGAGTGGCATCATATTAAAGGGGCCCTTTATGGCAACCCATCTATAATTGGATTTCCAGGAACAAAAGGACTTTTTTCTGTCTCTTGTGCCAAAGCTTGTTTGATCTGACACATTGGCAATGTCGAGAGGCTGATTCAGGGAAGGCAGCCCTGTTTCTGTTACCATCAGAGCTGGTCCTCTTTTGCCTCTCACCCCAGGCATGGCCCCCTGCCCTTGTGTCCCACCAGGTTCAGGGCAGGCATGGGGCGAGCGTTCCTTGGAGCACAGGCAGAGAGAGGCAAACTACTAGTTTCCACAGAGGACCTGACACTATGAAGCTGTAGGTGAGGCTTTATCGCCCAGCCATAAACCGCCCCCCTAACTTTTCTTGGCTGAGTAATATCATGCATAATAAATTGAATGAGCACACAAAGATTTACCAGCTTGAGCATGTCTGTCCCTATTATGAATTCACCAAGTGGAGCGAGGTAGGAGCCAAGTCTCCATGAGGCAAAGTAAATAAAATAAAATAAAATTAAATTAAAATCTACCTTTCTCTAGATTCCTACAAGCCTTTGGGAGGGCAAGAGGATCAAACCAGATATTTGTTTTCTTATAGATTTCCAATTACACTTTTGTTGCCTCGTATTGCCCACACATAGACGGTGCCTGTTTATTTCTTCCCCATTCCATGAAAAAGGGAAAATAAACTGGGGAGAGACAAGTTATTGAAAATTAATTAAAATAATTTAAAAATTACTTAAGCAATTATCTAACAAGTGATCTTTTTAGTAGCAGCTTTACTCAGGCAATTTATTAGTTAGTGAAGCCAACCCTGTTTTTTAACATAAACAGACTAATTAATCAGTGGTTAACTCTTGTAATGGCCAGCTCTGGCATTTAATTATTGCTGCTGTCATGAATCATTATAGCTTATTTCCCAGGGTTACTATGCAAATCGCCAACAGTGACCACTCTGTGTGAAGTTTAAAGCACTTGCCATGATTATCTTCCCACATTCTCATGACTTTTTGGAGCACACGTTTTTCCTGGCGTGAAACGTTTTCTGCAGTTTTTCAGCTCAGTAGCAAATTTCTGGGAATGCTGGTGCGAAACATCCCAGGTCTTCCAGATTTTAGTTGATGAAGGGAAAAGGAGGAGGAAAAAATGTTTATTTCCCACATTAGAAACCCTCTCTAGGCACACCTTTTTTGAATGGGGCTGTGGAAAAAACAGGACCAAAATCTGCAACAAGTAGTTGTTGGAGATACTTATTTTATCATTTAACTCAGTTTGGAGGTGAAGTCCTGTGTGTCCAGTGAAGCAAGGCAAACCCCTGCAGAGAGCTGATAGGTCTCCACAGCTCAGCAAAAGGCAGAAGTCTAAGTGCAGGCAGATATGGAAAAGAGCTCAATGTGAAACCAACAGAAGGTAAGAAACCTCCTGGAGTCCCCAGAGCTCAAAACAGTGAACTGAGAGCTGCTTCTGCTTAGAAGAAATGGAGAAGAAAAAAACACAGAGGTGACCTAGTCCTCACCTTAACCTTGGCCTTTCAAAGGCTTTGGAACAATGACTAAGATGAGGGTAGTACGTTGAATAATAACACTTAAAAGGAGACATGAGCATTAAGTAAGACATAAAAATCTCTGAGGTGAGCATGCATATCTGGAGTGTGTATCTGTGGACATGACAAGTACACATGGGCAAATACATGAAAGCATGTGTGCATACAGCCAGCTGGTAAATCATCTCCCTGCCCCTCCTCCTGCTTGCCCACTGAGAATTGTCCCCCAGTACTGAACCAGCATAAACTGTGCATGCACAGGGATCCTAGGGCTGCCCCTTCTGCTTCCACAGTGCTACCCAGCCCTGCGTGCATTACAGAGTTAATTTTTTTTAAACAGATTTAATAAACGTGAAATGCCCAGCAACAGATGCCAAATTTGATCATCTCACTGGAGCTGACCATAAAGAGGTTCGCATAAACGCAGCGGGGAGGAAAGCAGAGTGAGCAGTGGAGTCGTTAGAGAAGAGGCCGGTGTGTGAAGCAATTGCAGGCAGCAGTCAGTAGGGCAATAAAAGCTAATAAAAACTTTAATGTACAAACCACACTAATCAAAGAACAAGTCTCGCATTCGTATCTCCCATCTCCTTGGCCTTCACACAACAGCTTGTGGGAATAGCTTGCTTGTTTTTGTAGATAAACAGATCCCAAGTCAGCTATACGTGAGCATGTCTGTCAGTCTACTGAAGTGCAACAAGCCTTCAAAATCCCTGAAATGAAGCAGTTTTCAAACTGCCAGATCTCCCCAATTTTGTGGTAAAGAAAAGGCTCAGGACTGGCTTTGAAGGTTGTAGTTAGCACAGGAGAAAGGACGGAGGGAAGGAGAGAGGGAGAGAGAGGTGGCCTATTAGTCAACCTTTGTTAACCTCATGAATACAAAGGGAGAACATGTAGGAGTTGCTGTAATAGACCCAGATCAGACATGAATCTGAATTTCTGCCTGCCATAACCAACTCTGTCCAGTTCTTAGGCACTCAGTCCTCCCTCCCCATCACACAAATCTCCCCCACACCTCTAGCCCTCTGTGAGGTTAGGCCACATCTGAGGAAAAGTGAGACTGTTTTCTTAGAGGCCTCATTGCATAGGTTAGTCCTGGTCAGGACTTGTATTCAACCTGTTTAAGAAATCTAGCACAGTTCCACCACTGGTGAAAGCAGAACAAGTGGCTCTGAACCTTTTAAAACCCGAACCATTATTCTTGACAATGAAACAATTTTTTCAGTGTTTCAGCATCCAGAGTTGGGTTTAACCCAGCTTCCACTTAATTCATACACCAAACCCAGAATGACACAGAAGAGCAGCTTTGCTTGCTGGAAACACACGATGGAGGCAGTTGCTTTTGTCCTGGCTGCTCAGACTGCAACAAAGTGATGCATGACCTGAGAACACGGGCATTTACTAGCCAGCACTGCAAGAATGCACGGGTGTAAACAGGCTGCACATGTGCCAGCAAGTGCTCTCCTTGCTGGGGAAGGATTGAAGGCCAGACATTTCATTGGGGTCTCTATCTACCATCATGCTGTCACCGGAGATGACAGGAGTGGCTTCTAGCAGATGTAAAAATGGCCTCCTTTTGCAAGTGAAGAAACAGGCTCACACAGCAATGGGTCAGACAGCTCAATGTTTCATCTCCCAAACACCACGAAGCAGCTGAGATGTGCGGCCTGTGTACCACCATCCCTGGGGAATGGAGAAGGCAGCCTGCCTGTCCCTGAGGCAGGACAACGTGAAATGTGCTCCCCTCGTTGAGCTAGGACTGTCCTCGGTGTGTATTTCTAGGTTATCTCAAAGGTTTGATGACTCAGAATTTTGTTTCCATGGGTGGTAAAAAGGGAAATTATTTCATTATTTCTTGTTTGCATATCACGGCATGGGGAGCACAGATGCACTTGCAGCTCTTGATACCAACTGAGCAGATTAGTCTGGCCCAAAACATCACATTTTTACTGAGCATCAGGGGGTACCACTCCCCCCAGGTGCTGGCAGTACTAAGTGATTTTGTAATTGATGTTCACATCTTCCATCAGAAAGCACGTGGAAGTAGGGCAGCTATATATTTCCTCCAATTTGGCATTGAATTGGAGGCACAGAACAAGTGCAATTTCCATGCCAGAGTGGAGATGTAATAGGAAAGCCATCTAACAGGTGAAAAATTAAGTGACCCCTGACACAGGTAGCTACTCCCTCCTGCCTGTCACAGCCTTCCCCACTGTTCTCTGAAGTCTCCGTGTAATATAAACTGTGCTCATTTCCCAAGCTCACTGCAGGCCAAGCAGCTGTTAATTGCACTTGACTGTGCTTCTGTAATCATCTGCAGGCGTTCAGCTCCTACACAGAGTATCTCCATGCTGCAGTTGGAATACAGCGTTGGAGAACGTGTTGCAATACCCAATACCTGCTTGTAATCCAGGATGGGCTGCACAGTCTGATGCTACAGAAGCACAAGCTTCACTGTGGGCTGTCAAAGCTTGCTGGTGGTCTGAGTGCTTCCCTGTGCTTTCATGACTGACCACAACTAGCCTTGGTTGTGTGTATGCATCATGATCACACCTCCTGGCAGTGGGGTGGATGTGCCTGAGACAGCAAGTGCTTGGAAGGGTACCATCTTTTGATTCACAGTGATGGTCCAGGTTGCTAGCAGGCCCCTTAGAGCGTGACCTGGAGGTAGCATTCCCAACCATGTCGTGGCCTGGCCTCTCTGCCTGGGAGCTGATTCAGTGGGTCCTGGCTGCAGGATGAGCCCTGCAGGTGGAGGTGTGGGCAACTGTGCAACAAGCACAGGTTGACAAAGCTTGATGGTAAAAGCCTTGTTCAATAACTGCATTGTGTGTTACATATTCTGAAAGATCAGACTCTTTTTAGCTTTTGCTGTGCCCTTTCTTTGTGGTCCAGTGTCACAGGCGTGACTTGCTGGCTCTGCAGTCCTGGAGGATCCCTCTTCTTTCCACAGTGGATCACTCTCAGATGTGCCTTATTACCACCAGGCATGCCCTTCCACAGTCCTAAAATCATTTAGATGGGTTTCATTAGCAAAAGAGACTCTGCTTTCAAAGAGATTTTTTTGTTAAACAGATGTTCCTCTTTGTGGTTATCCTCTCTTAATACTCCTGTCATGTTCTTGTAATATTTAACTGCAACCCAAGTGAGCTGCCCGTGCTCTTGTTTTGTCTCCCAGTATGTTGTATTTCTTCCCATAGAAATGGACCTGCCTTAAGTGAAAGCAGTCATTTATTTATTTATTTTTTAACACCCAGTATCTTGAGTATTTGCTGGTTTTATTGCATCAGCCCCTGAAAGGACCTCACTATACCACCTGCAGTATAAGCAAATGGCTGGGGAATTTGTTCATTTTCAAAACAAAATGCATTCAGAGACCTAGACCTGGGTGACTGATGAGCAAAATAATGTTGTGACTACAGCTTGATTAGATCTTAGCATTTAAAATAAATGAATCTGCTTTAGTGGTGCTTACACAGTTTTTCTGCCTATTCCTCAGTAGCTATGACATGGTGGAACTTGATTAAAGAAACATGGATTTCAAAATCATGTTCGTACACATGTTCACTGGAACTGAATTTGAAATGTTTAAATATGCCAGTCTGCTTTGCCTTCATGCTAATCAGTCACAGAGGTGAACTGGCACATTACCCGTTAACTAACCAATTAACCAGCACAGCTCACAAATTCTATGTAAAATATTGGGCAAAATAGCTTTCCATCACATTTGGAAAATAGATTTGAGGAGCTGATGGTCTGTTCCCAGGTATGTTATGAGGAAAAAACTGGCCTAAACATATAGAATCAATTATTCACTGTGAACAATTGTCCCAATTTTTCTCATTCAAAGCACAAGACAGTTAACTATGTACTATTATCCCCACTTTTCTAGATTCATGAATCTTAAGGCCAAGGAGGTAATGAAAATCATCAAAGTTGACCTCTAGCTTAATACAGGCTATAAGCTCTCTGCTGATTATTTCTGCATGGAGTCCATAATATCTGCTTGAGGAGCAGCACATCTTTTAAAAAGACAGTTAATTATGATTTGAAAACATCACATGCTACAGAATCTGGTACATCCCTTTAAGCTTTTTGGATATTTACCCTTGTTGCTGACATTTTGGGGTTGTTTCTAATCAAAATTTGTCTTGCTTCGGCTTTCAGCCAAGAGATCTTATTACATCCTTATGCCAGCAGATTACAGACACATCTCCCATCAGAAATCCCTTTCATAATGGTATTTGTAAGTCAGGATCATGACAACTTTTCTCTGGAATAAGCTAGAAACATTAAGATTTGTTAATCTTTTACTATGCAACCATCTTGTCCCATCTCAGATCATTCTTGCAGCTTCTGTTTGAATGTTTTCTAGTTTTTGCTTTTATGAGGTAGATACAAAATTTCCTTAGAACTGCCAAAATTCATGGCTGGCAATTCCCTGCCTAGGGACTGCAGCCTCGTGTAGCTCCAAATTAAGCATTAACTCATCAAGAAGAATGCATTGGGCACAGAGCTGAAACTTGCCACTTGCTGGAGAGCAGAGTCGGTGGCTTGACTGTCTCTATTGTATACAAAGAAGCTAAAGCCCAAGTCAGTAACACAGAAAAACTGCGTGGTTTAAAAACCTAGTTTCATGAAGGTGAAAACATTTAAAAGCCAAATCATCCTAAAAAAAGAATTTCACATGCAAGACATTACAATAGGATGTAAAGGATTTTTTCCCTGCATCTCAAAAAGGATAAAGGAGAAGTAGAAACATTCAGAGCAGGACAAGAAGAGTGATCACATATACAGTGAAAATAATTTCATTCAAGGAGTGATTAAATAGAATAGACTTTGTCAGCTTGGAAAGGAGTTGATTGAGGAGGGAAGGCAACAGAATGCAACTGAAAATGATGGAGAAAAGATGAATGGCAATGACTGAGTACAATGATGAGGAGGCATCGAATGAGAAGACAGAGTGAACAAAAAGAGGCACTTCTTTATCCATCCTCTAATCAAACTCGGATGTTTCCTGTCATGTGGGCTGTGCGGCTGCTAAAAATCCATATGGATTCCAAAAGCGATTGGACAAAGGAAGAGAAGAAAGATGCAGCAAGCCCCATTGGATACAAAGGCCCCCACTGCTGGCTCAGACTGCTGTGGAGGACACACGGAGGTTGGGGGGGAGTTGTAAGAGAGGTACAGGGAGGCACTGGGTATGTTTGTTCTGCTCAATTCTTTGCACTCCAAGCAAGCCGACCACTGCTAGAGGATCACTGGGAGGGGCCTTTGATCGAATCCCATCCAGCTGTTCTCATGGTCTTAAAGTGGGAAATGTAATCGGGAATTTTATACAACTGCTTATTGCACGCCCCAAAGCCACGCAGCTGCCCAAGGAAGAGAAAGAAAGTTGCTGTGTTAAAAAGACCCAGGCTGCCTTTAAACAGGCAAATATAGCTGAATACAAATGCACACACAGAGGAAAAAGGAGATAGTAATGAATATAAATTAGAAGGATGCAAAACCAGAAAATGCCTTAGTGAAGTGACAGGACATAAGGAAAAAAAACTAAAGCAAGAAAGCAATGACAGTGTAACAAAGTTTATAGTATGTCTCTTAATACAAAAAATCCTAACAATGATACTAGTCTGTTAAAGTATGTTTTTAATGTAGAAGTGGCAAATAGCTTCAAAATATCTTGCTGTTTCAAGCATTTTTCTTAAAGTCTGCTTGAAGAATTCACTGAGGGTGAACACAAAATCTGTTCCCTTCCAACAGTAACTTGGCAATAGGCGAAGCAAGAGCTAATAAGCTGGGTGTTTTTAACCAGTAGGTCTGGCTGCAGCAAGAGCTTTAAGGAGCCAGATAAGGAGATGTGTGGGCTAAAAGTTGGTAGATCATGGGAACACTAGAAAGACTTGCTTGCCTGGAGAAACAGAAGATACAGATACTGGTAATTATAGGCATATCTGGCTGATATAAGCAGTGAACCTGAGCAAAATAATATGATTTCATTAACTACAAGGCAAAAAAGAACTGCACAGTAATCAGTTAACAGTAAGCAGTTTAGGTTTAAGGGAAAGAAATTGTTCAATACCAGAATGATACCACGTGTATTGGGTGGCAGAGATGTTGGGAGTAACGTATTCATATTTCTCTGAGGTATTTGTTATGGTAATGATTTTTTAAAGTTGATAATTATTCAGGATAACATGTCATAAAAATATACCAGCAGACTGGGCCCCAAACCTGCTGTTGAGTATAGGACCATCTTCAGTAGGCAAATGCTGGCTTTCTTGACTTGTGTTGTTTAATGCTTGGCTGCATGAATGACCTAAAAGCAAATCTACAAAAATATTTCTGAAGGTTGAGTGAGGATACTGAAGAAGAGATGCCATTCAGCTNAAGGTTGAGTGAGATTACTGAAGAAGAGATGCCATTCAGCTGAATTATTTCTTGAAATGTGTTTCAGTACATCCAAAAGTGAAGTGATACTTGCAGGGAGAAGGTTATTAGGCTGCACTTACAGAAAAGGGGATGATGCCTTGGGTATCAGCAACCCCAGAAAGCACTTGACCAAAGCCTACATAGCTGCAGTGAGATCAACACTCTGATTCTAGTGGACTCCTCATCCTACAGGCTTGCCAAATTCCAACAGCGTGAAGCTGAGGCTGCAAAGCTCCTTTTTTGAGATAAGATTAACTCTTTTAACACTGAGAGTTCCTAGCCATCTA
>WEIS01009401.1:5927-21809 GCA_013389965.1 Todus mexicanus | reverse complement strand
GGGGGGGGCGGGGAAGAAACAAAATGTGGCAGAGAGGTATTTGGAGCCTCACAGCCTGAGGGCTGAGTAAACCGTGATGGTATCCGTATTTTGGCTGAAAGGATTGCTGTCCTCAAGCCGAGCCTCTGAGCTTGCCACAGCTCCTGGTTAGAAGCAATCTCACAGGTAGCAGGGTTGTGTTGTTCCAGCTGTCACACAGGGGAGGGGCATTGGGAACCACTCGAGTAAGGACTCAACCATCCTCTGTGGGACCAGCAGTAACCGCAACAAAGGGGAAGGTCTCAGAGGAATTATTTTAGTTGGCCCGGGTTCAGCCAGAAGCGATTGTGAAGTTGGATGTTTGGTGCTAAACCTCTCATGCATCTAAACGAGGAAGGGATTCATTAGTACTTGGAGCGTTTCTGACCACCAGAAAATACACTGTTGCAGAAAAATGAGAATTCTCCAAGCGCGTCTGTAAAATACAGCATCGTGTCAAAGCCCGTTAACTTTTTATGTTGGTGTGTTTGGCACAGAGGGCAAAAAGGCCATTTTTCTAACGCATAGCGATTCTACCCTGTGATCTGAAACTCTTCAACTTTTTCCATCCCTAGTAATGATGAATTCTAATTACATCTTAGCTGACAACTTTGTTGGGGAACGGCTGACAGGAGCCCATTCCTGTCCTAAATAGGCGTTCTGGCTCTGAAGGGATGACAGAAATAGAAAGGATAGTTTTGTCAGTGAAACGCAACAGAGTATGTTTATTTTCAGTGGCTTCCTTAACTGTGAGAGGTTTCTCACTTCTCTCCCTCCCCCTGCGACTGCTTTATAGCTTCACATGTGTTTTGGTATCTCATTTGCAAAGCTGAGCTGTGTAGGACAAAGTAGGATCCTCTCTTCATGATTAAACGTTGCCATATCACACCCCCTAACTCCCCCAGAAGTACTGTTTTCCTCAAAAATTAGTCTATTGGAATAGAGTGAATCCATAATCCATCAGGAGAGGCATCCTCATGATACAAAGACAGATAGATAAACACAGAAGTAGCATCTAGTATAATTCTTTTTGGCAATTACCTGTTTCTGCACTCATAAAGTAAGTTCTGTTTCTCCTTGTCTACTAAATACGGTGCCCCAGTAATTTTAGGAAACGCTGCTTTTAAATACATTCCCCCATCACCAGATGGGGGAGATACTGCAAATTTGCGAGCTGCTTTTAACTCTTCCTAAAGACATTTTGATATATGAAGCAATAGTCTATAAATGAGAAATATGCTAAAGTTAATTGTAAAGGGAGACCAAGCAAGGAGATCAGTAGGACTATATGTGAAGCTAAAACATTTTTAAACAGGACGCAGTTATTTAAAGCACCAACGTAGATATATTTAAGTTTTAGAAGCAAAATGCACGTGGTCATTCAGGAATTTAAAAACAACACACTCAGTTCAGACACTGCTACGAATCGCCGTTACAGTCCATATTTAATCGTAAATTTAAATTCCTGGCACGATTTGTTGCTCAAGCATTTGTTTTTGGGTTTTCCCTTTAGATTTATGTCCTACACCATGGTGGATGTGTGCTGGAAGCTGTCGGTCTGCTTTTTTTGCTACCAAGTCGTCTCAGGAAGAGTTAAGAGGGAGGGGCACTATGTGGCTGCCGTGTACGAACACGAGTCCATACTGAGTCCTAACCCCATGGCCCTGGTTGGTCGACAGTCTGCGCTGGAGCACATGGGCAGAAACCTCGACATCTATGAGCAGCAAGTAGTGGTGGCAGCCAGACAGGTATGCAGCAGCTTAGGAGCAGTTGCGTGTGGCCTATGTATAGATAGAGTAAGTGCTATTTGAGGATAATTTTTCACTTTTGTGTTCCCAGGCAACTAAAGCCGTATTTATATACATAACTATGGTCAGGTTTTTCAGGCGTTGTGACCTGCCAGCAGCTCTGAAAAGAATCAAGCCAATTAGCAGCTTGCCTGACTTGAGTTATTGCCAGCTTGGAAAAATATGCCTATAGTTATTTAGTGTATGGAAATTATTTTTCTATTTTGGTCTGAGTACCTAGCTCCTTTCTGTTTTCTTAAATGGAATGTTTTTATTGAAATACTGTCTTACAGGCAGCTGTCTTTGGGTTTCATCTTATTCCAGTGTTCTCAGTGGAAATTCCACTATGTTTCTAAAAACTAAGGAAGTGAAATGCTTTGGAAATGAATGTTCCACCATTAACAACTTTGTGGAAGTCAAGTTTTCCATTCCTTTCTCCTGCCTTCCATGGACTGGTTCTCAGGCTGAATCTATTTAGAGGAAAGAGATTAGTATTTCTGGCTGTTCTCATGCCCAGCCTCCTTTCCTCCACTCCCCCCAAAAAGCCAAAGCTGGTTCTAGTTGGAGGAATCAGGCATTACAGTCCCTGTGCAGAGAGGAGTTAAAGAAGCAGGCACTAATGTCCCTGTGAAGAGAAGAATTGACTTGAAAGTTTCACAAATCTGTTGTTTTGGAACAGAAATATTACCCTATTTGTATAATTTGAAAAAGTGTTTGGTTGTTTTTCAGGTTTGGTTTTGTTGTGGGTTTTTTTTGAGAAACATGGCCGGGCATCACAGTCCAGAAGCGTAGCTATTTTTATGCACTGTTGCATCCAAGACACATAAATTATCCCAAAGCCATAGCACAGATAACACATTTGAACTGACTTTTGAACAGCCACAGGAATTTGAGTGTCTGATGCTGCATCGAATTTAAGAGGAATCCACTACATGCTTAGGAACAGATCTCCCTGAACTTGAGGTAGAGCCAGACTGGCTCTGGCACGGCTACATCTCAACCAGAATGTGCATTGCTTCCACAGGCAAGCTGCTTCGGAGAACAATACTCCCAATACTCTCTCCAACCCTATGTACCTAACTGAAGTATATAGGCCGGACTAAGTGATGCTGCACCTTGACACAAGTACGGCATCTTTGACAAAGTTCATCTGCAAATAGCATAACCTTGAAAAAAAAACCCAAACCCTTACAAATTTTATCATCATCAGTCTTTAACCTGAACGATGTCATTCTTATGATTCATGTGAATGAAGAATACTTTTGTAAGGATTTGGATGAAGTCTGCTCTTTTTTGCACGCCCTTGAAGTAATGTCAGAGAGGTTATTTATGAAGCTAAAGGTACGTGTCAGATTAAATAAGTTGTTTTTTTTTTTAGTTACACTTACTACGGAGTCAAAGAAAAGGTATTTTCAAATGACATTCTTGTCAAACTTACTTGGGTTATCCTTAACTTTCTTGAGCTCTTTTTAACCATGAGATTCTCTTTTTTCCTTTCGTATTTAGGTCGGTTTTGCTTTGCCTACAAACCATATGTTTCTTTTACATGCAGGGCGCACAGATCATTGTTTTTCCTGAAGATGGAATCCATGGCTTCAACTTCACCAGGAGATCCATTTATCCGTACTTAGATTTCGTTCTGCATTCAGAGTCTGTGAAGTGGAATCCGTGCAGAGAGCCGTATTTGTTCAATGACACTGAGGTAAATGTAGGAGTGATTTCTGCAGGGAGGTGGAATAACTGAATGCTGGATTTGTGCTCCAAGTGGGAAACTAGCTCTAATAGTTTTGCTTGGGGAAGTGAGCAAGAAGTTGTAGTACCAGATTCTATTTGCATAGACTCGTCAGTCTATGCTGGTTTCATTCTTAGCAGAGAAGGGGTTGAGATATGTATGTGGGAGATTAGCTTGTTTATGAGCCGTCTGGATTTGTCATCTCTTCCCCCCCAGCCTGTGAAATGGCAATCAGTCTCTAATAAGCTACATTGTGTGTGATTTTGTTTTGAACAACATTGGTTTATATAAAACAACATAGCGGTATCTTCACCTCTGGTATGTTCTCAGAACATTCTGACTCAGTGATAGTGTGGAAAATGATTAGCACAAGTAACAGGACTTGACCTGCTATAATGTAATAAAAGTCATGACTTGGCACAGACCAAGTGTGATCACAGAAGATGTGACCTGCAGGTCACAAAAATAGTATTTTCGTTGACTGTTCTGAACCTGAAGTGAAAATAACCATGCTTAGTAATACAAACTATTTATTCTTACCAATGTTACTGTAGTCAATGTAACGAAAGTAATCATGCGTGTGTCTACTGAGCAGAATTAATGTGCAAACATGAATCACAGTTGTAAACAGTGACCTGCAGTGCCATTCAGATCCTGCTTGGAGATTGCAGTACTAGCAGTCTTTGGTACAGCTCTCTGTGGCATGGAAGGAACAACCCAGTAATCCTGTAGCCTGAAACTTTTTGTGTTTGTTTTCTCTAACTATGCAGAGTCCAGCCACTTACATTTCTGCTTCTCGAAGTTGTATCTAGCAACCACTTTTAAAAAAATTTAGAGTAAAATCATCTAGCTGCAGGAACAAACCATTGCAGGTGCAAATGATCATTATCAGACATTCGCTATTGTAATAGCACACACAGATCAGTTTTGCTGCCTTGTCAAGCTTTCAGTTGACATATGCTGTAATAAAGCCATTGGTGCTCCTGCAACTATCATTTTGAAAATGAACACCCTTGAAATAGAAAGATTTAATTATTTACTTATTGGGAAATAAACCCCAGATAATTTTTTTCAGTGCTATTTTGAAATCAGTATCTGAAATACTTTTCAGTCTAAAAAGCTACTGGTTCCAGTAGCTTTTGTCACAAAATCATCACTAAATTTTACAGGTACACTCAAATGTGTTCATTTTCTGGTTGAAAAAATAAAGTATTAAATAAGTCGTAGCTGCTTACATTAAATTATTCCTCGATATTCTGAAGTTCTTACAGTTGCCCATACTGTTCTCCAGGTTCTTCAGCGTCTGAGCTGCATGGCACTGAAAAACAAAATATTTCTCGTGGCAAACTTAGGAACTAAGCAACCCTGTGAGCCCAGTGACCCTCACTGTCCCTCTGATGGAAGATACCAGTTCAATACCAACGTGGCATTCAATGATGACGGTATGCTGGTAGCCACATACCGCAAACACAATCTGTATTTTGAATACGCTTTTGATACCCCTCCAAAGCCTGACTATAAATTCTTTGATACTCCCTTTGCTGGGAAGTTTGGTATGTTCACTTGCTTCGATATACTGTTTTTTGAGCCTGCAGTGAACCTCATCAGACAATACAATTTGAAACAAGTTGTATATCCAACCGCTTGGATGAACCAGCTCCCGCTCCTGTCTGCTGTAGAATTTCAACAAGCTTTCGCAACAGCTTTCAATGTCAATATTTTAGCAGCTAATATCCACCACCCTGCCTTGGGCATGACAGGGAGTGGCATATACACTCCAGTCAAATCGTTTATCTACCACAACATGGAAAGTTACGGCGGCAAGCTCATAGTAGCAGAAATTCCTGTGGTTACGACAGATTCTGAAACCGATTTGGAGAGTAACGAAAGATTTGGAGAGAACTTACATCACTCATGCAAGACTTTTACAAGCACCTCACTGGATGATCAGGTTTGCTTTAAAGAGGGAGAAGAGACCCCTGGCAGAGGATCAGAAAAAGGAAATGAACAGTTACCTCCCCTATTTTATGCAGAAATGATGTATGACAACTTTACTTTCGTTCCTGTATGGGGGGAAAAAGGAGAGGTCCAGGTGTGTGCCAATACCCTTTGTTGTCACTTAAATTATCAGAGAGCTGTTTTAACTGATGAATTATATGCTTTGGGAGTTTTTGATGGGCTCCACACAGTGCATGGCACATACTACGTCCAGGCCTGTGCATTAGTGAAGTGTGGTGGTCTCAGCTTCAACACTTGTGGGCAGGAGGTTACAGATGCCACCGCTCTGATAGATTTCAAGCTATGGGGAAATATGAGTACCCCTTATATCTTTCCTTTACTGCTGACATCTGGTATTACGTTGGACTTTGCTGACCACATGGGCTGGAAAAACAACCACTATTTCATGAGCAAAAATAGAACATCTTCTGGCCTACTGACAGCTGCTCTGTACGGACGATGGTATGAAAAGGACTAGCACAGATACTCGCCTGAATCAGAAGACAGCTGCCCGTATGCGCAGAGTATGTATCTTAAGTTGCTGAAAGTCTGTACTTCCTAGAGCTTCAGGTGCGTTCATTACATGACTGACAGATTAAATTCCACATTTGAAATGATTGGCAAAGCACTTTTAACCTAAGAAGCTCTAAGTACAGGCGGTACCTTGGTAGCTTATGTCACAGAATCGCAGAATGTTAGGGGTTGGAAGGGACCTCGAAAGATCTAGTCCAACCCCCCTGGCAGAGCTGGAGCACCTAGATGAGGTCACACAGGAACGCATCCAGGTGGGTTTTGAATGTCTCCAGAGAAGGAGACTCCAGAACCTCTCTGGGCAGATGTTCCAGTGTTCTATCACCCTCACCATGATAAAGTTTTTCCGTATATTTGCCCAAACCTTCCTATGCTCCATCTTGCTCCCATTGCCCCTTATTCTAACACTGGACAATACTGAGAAGAGCAGCTGCTCCATCCTCCTTTACATATTTATAGACATTAATGAGGTCCCCCCTCAGTCTCCTCCGGGCTAAAGAGACGCAGCTCTCTCAGCCTATCCTCATAGGGTAGATGTTCCACTCCCTTAATAATCTTGGTGGCCCTGTGCTGGACTCTCTCCAGTAGTTCCCTCTCCTTCTTGAGCTGGGGTGCCCAGAACTGGATACAGTGCTCCATGTGGGGCCTCACCAGTGCAGAGTAGAGGGCGAGGAGAACCTGTCACGCTGTTTTTAATGCATCCTAGGATGCCATTGGCCTTCTTGGCTGAGAGGGCGCATTGTTGGCTCAAGGTCATCTTCTTGTCCACCAGGACTCCTAGGTGTTTTTCCCCAGAGCTGCTCTTCAACAGATCAGCCCCCAGCCTGTACTGATCCATGGGGTTGTTCTTCCCCAGATGCAGGACTTTACACTTGCCCGTGTTGAATTGCATTCAATTTCTTCCCACGCAGCTCTCCAGCCTGTCCAGGTCATGCTGGATGGCGGCGCAGCCTTCTGGCGTGTCAGCCACTCCTCCCAGTTTTGTATCGTCAGCAAAGTTGCTGAGCGTATGTTCTGTCCCTTCGTCCAGGTCATTAATGAATATATTGAACAGCATCAGACCCAGTACCGACCCTTGGGGGATGCCACAGGCCTCCAACTAGACTTTGCTCCACTGACCACAACTCTCTGGGCTCTGTCCTTCAGCCAGTTCCCAATCCATCTCACTGCACAGTCACCCAATCCACGCTTCTTAAGCTTAGCTGTGAGGATACCATGGGAGACAGTGTCAAAAGCTTTGCTGAAGTAAAGAAATATCACATCCACTGCCTTCCCCTCGTCTATCCATCTAGTTGGGCCATCATAAAAGGCCATCAAACTAGTCAAGCATGACTTCCCCTTGCTGAATCCATGTTCACTACTTGTGATGTCCTACCAGAAGTGAAAGATTGCAAAGATAAAGGCTTGTTGTGATGTGCCGAGATATTTTATATTGGGAACATAACACTTCATATTTAAACTGAATTGTTCTTTTTAATTTAACCTTTGGGTTTCTGGGGTGCCGGCTATGAACATGGAAATGAAGGGAATGGGAAACCTCTGCAAAAGGAAGAAAAATAGGAAGGGGAAGGAAGACACAAATACTGGGAACGACCTGCAAATATATATGCATACATGCTTGTATAGGGTGAGATTTTGGGTTTTGGTTTAGGGTTCTGTGATGTATTTTTTCCTTAGAGTCAAAAACTCCCAGCTGAAATAATTACCATTCACTGGCTGCTTGGTTGTCTCTAATTCTGTTAGAAAACTCTGTTGAGTTTTCCCATATACTTTTAACAGTCACTGGATATTAGTTGTGACCGTCTATGGAACAGCTACTGTGGAGGACAGGATATCAACTTACTGTGAAAAACTAGACTGCGTTAAGACGCAACATCCAGCCTGCTGTGCAAGGAACAGTGTTTAAAGAAAACCTTGGCAATGAATATCAAAGTCTATGGTTTGTACTGATTAAGTGCTTGTGCCTTTCCCTGTTTAAAAGGGAGGTCATTTCAAGACTGTTTGGACTTTAAGAGGTCTTACATTCATTCAGGAAGAGCTATGAAAAGCACATTGTGGGACAGCAAGGTTTTGCCATAAATACTTTGTGTGCCAGATGGCAGGTTCCTGCTGCTAAATGAGTACAACACACTATTCTTTCCAGAGCAACTGCTACAACCATTGTACTGCGGTGACAAACTTCTACTGCAGTCAAGAAGCTGGGAAGAGGATATTCAAAGGATATTAATTTGAGGTTAAGTTCAGCAAAGAGGAATTATTCCCAAACATTAAAATTTTGTGTAGTCTTATTGGCTGTTACTTTATCTGCATAATAGCTGTTGAGTAACAGACTAAACACAGACCTTGCGTTCCAGTTGCTCAGTTTGTTACGTCAGGCCCAGAGGAGCAGAGCGCTAACAGGAGAGCTGTGAGTTGGTTTTGGTGATCTGAGTCGGTTCTGAGGTGTGTTCAGTACGTGTACCAAAAGGTGCTCAATAAGCTCCTGCTTTGAACGAACTCACTGCCTGGTTTCAGAAAGAAAAACAACCAAGAAATTGCTGAACTTCTACCTCAAGGTTTTTTAAATACTTAAACACAAAATAATTAATACAAATATTGATGATCTTGGGCTCTACCCAACCTTCCTGCTCCGAGCTGTATGAGGGGCAGGCAGGACTTAGCTCAGCTTTGACAGAGCAGCACAAGTTTGTTTATCCTACAACACATATTGAACAGAAATACGGAGAGAGGAATGTCTCTATCTCATTAGACGTGGACTTGCTGATGTAAAAGTAGGCCATCCCACCGCAGGGTTGTTAAAATCATTAATTCCTTGGCACTAGTAGCGGTGTTCTTGCTGTACACTGCACAAATTCCAAAACATGCAGGGTAGAACAGAACAGCATTTGTGGCGCTTATTTGTGCTTCTGGTTCTAGTACGGTACAACCAAGTCTAAAAGAAAGAGGAGCAATGAACGACTGGAGAATTTCAGCTCTCCCGACAAGCCTTCCACCTCCATTTTGCAGACTGAAAAATGTGCATCCTCTTGCACTAAATATTGTTTCAGCTTTAGTTCCAAGGCAGAATGTTTATTATTGCAATAAATCCGGCTAAACAACTGAATGGCCTTACAGGTATTTGCTGTGCTTTAGGAAAAGAAGTATTTAGCTGCAAGGTGCTTGTGAAGTGTGATCCATGGAGCTACGCTAACTCTGCGTATGTCAAAACTATTAGAAAACATTACCTCCTGCCCTTACTGTTTGCACAGGACACATTGCTCTGTCTTCTCCTGAGAAGAGCAGGTGTTTAGAGTGTGTTCTCATACCTGTTCCCTTCACCCAAAAAAGCAGTCTTTGACACAGACGTTGTTTAGGCAGATCCTAGCAGATGAAATGAACTGGAGTGAGCTTCAAGAGCTTCCTGCAGGAAACACAGAAGTAAGGAAGCCATCACGAGGCACAGCACAGTTTTGACCAGGCTGTGTCCTGTCTTGCACCATCGGGTATTTAATGAACACCCCAGTATGGCAGAAAACCCAAGAGGACCAACGCAAAAACCTGACTGCTCTCTGTGACTGCTTCAGACATACCATCTGAAGCGAGCAAAACAGCCGGCTGAAGGAAACATTCTCAGAACGGCTACAGAAAAGAGAACCTGGAACAACGCTGAACCACCACTACTATCACAAGCTGAACGCAGAGTTACCACTCTAGTTTTTAATGGTCAACGGCAGTGAAAGCACTTCAGAGTCACAGTGCTCTCCATCCTCCCTTCACTAGGAGAGCAGGCATAGGCAATGCGGAGCAGAACGCAAGAGATGATAGTGGAACCCACAGCAGATCAGACAGACTTGGTAGAAGAGATTAGAAAGGTTGAATTCAGTAAGACGTTAATAGACTGTAAAATTTTAAAGACAAGTTTGCAGACAGCTTGAATGACAATGTGTGGTAAGGGATAGGAAATACATGACAGCATAGGACATGAATTCTTATATTTTGATTTAAAACTAATGTATCTAATTTATCTTTTTAACATCAAAGAACAACCCGTGACCTCAGTGTTTTAAGGTTTTTGAATTAAGAAAATGCCCAGGTACAGTGAGAAGAAAACCTGCACTTACCATTATTTGACAAGGCTTGAAAGCAGGGGGTTGTGTTGTTCTGTTGTGAATAGCAAAATTTCTGCTTGCTTGTTTTGCAATTTTAATGAGAAAAAAAAATAATGAAAGAATGTAAGGTGTTTTTCTCCTCTTTTTAAATAGTTCATGTCACTAACAATATTAAGTTTAAAAGGCTTTTCAGGTTTCACATTACTGAGCTGTGTTTACAGTTACATGGTGAAATACTGCAGATTCCTTTCCCAACCTCAGCTTGAAAATTGCAAAACCAGCATGGAACAGAGGGAGCTCAGTTTTATCCAAATACAAAATAACACACAGCACCAGGGGAGCACGGGTAAGTTAGATACTGGTTTATTTGTAGACAAGTAACAGTGCTGAAGAGACTAGGTTACCAGGCTGGAATGAAATCTTCAAGTCCTGCAAGTAGGGACACTCATCTTCTTCCCCAGCCCGTAACATTCAGTTGTGAGGAGAGCTGAAGAAACAGGAAAAAGCCCACAGCTTAAAAATGTGTCACATCTGTAACTATTTTTCTGCTAGGGAAGGGAAACCAGAACACTCTTGCAATTCTCCTGGGCTCTAGACGACTGAACTGAAAGTAACGCTCTTTCTGAGGCTGCATCTCAAGAGTTTTGCTCTTGGTAGGTACGAGAGGATACACAGGTCATACCAAGGGCCTGGAGGACATTTACAACATCCAGCCAGACGTTTGCTTACCCTGTTTAGCAGTAAAATGAAGGGATTTTTGTGATTGGGCTTATAGAGCATTATAAATATAATAATAGCATATTTTCTTAAGAATAACCAGTTGTTTTGCCACTTCACATTAAAGCACGGTGGTTCCTTTGAGCTTCATTCTTTAAAACCCATGGAAAAAGCCAATCATGCTGTCAGCTGACAGAGGCCTCCTTTTGCATCTCTTGGGGTTTCAGTCTGTAAAGGAGACCCAGGTTTTCTAAATTCTTATTTGTCCAATTTAAGAGTCACAGCTACAGATTTATTTTTTAAAAAAGTTTTTTAATCCTAAACCAAAAGAATTGTTTTCTAACTATCCCATCAGCTTCTGCAGCATATTAAAGGATTACGAGGAAGTCATCACAAAGCCTTGAGAGATTACTACAGGAGACAGTAATTACCAGTCAGTTTTGGATTTAAGGATTTATATGAATTTGCTGGACCAACTTCAAGAATTTAAATGCTTACTTTTTCCTGATATTAAAGTGGATTTTGCTGAGTTAAATCCAGACCTATGGAAGTGGTGGTTAAACTCATTAAGAGATTATAAACATTTTTCTCTCCAAGGTTATTAGTCTGATTCCAAGCAAGAGTGGATTATCAGGAAGTGCTGCTTTTTAACAAAAAGCTCAATTCTTTTGGGGAGCGAGTATGTACCCTCAGCTGAGCGACAGAGCAAAGTGGTGGGGGATGAGGAGGGTGCTCCTGCCAGCTCCTCCTCCTGCTCCCACAGTTGCTGCTGGGGAAGCCCATGGAAGTCCCTCTCTCACTCAGAGGTACGCTGAGCCAAAGAGCACGTTCTCCAGAACTGCTGCTGCCATAAACACCCTTTTTGTTTAGGTTCCATTTCTAAGATGTGCACCTCACTGATCCAAATGTGAAATTACATAGTATGGGCTCCATGGACAGTTAAAAATGTTCCATGATTATGCATGTGAGAAGACTTCTCAGAAGTATATGCTGGACAACAATCCTGCGTACAGTATTCGCTGCTGCTTAGTCTTTCTACAGTTACCCGCTCACCCAATTACTGCATCATCAACAAACAGGCGGCCACCACATTTATCTTTTTTGCAGTAAAGCAGCTGAGTTACCAGAACAACACTCGTGTTATCTCCAACCAACTGAATTTAACGAACATTCTCTCTCTTTTGATGTTGTAAACTAGAATATAAATAGACTATGTTATTCTGGATTGCTACAGTAGTTGTTGCCTTTAAATGGACACGATCTCTGGGCAAGACTGGAAGGCTAATTCCTCACAAAAGGACAATTACTGGGTTGAAGAATCTTTAAACATTATCTCATGCTCCTTTTTAGTGATCTTTGTACAGCTTAGGTGAAAGCTTTGGGATTTTCAGTGCTCTTTGTGTAGATGTTTAAAAGAAGCAAAACTTTTAAAGATTAGTGACGTCAATATTATTATTACCACCAAACATTTAGTAATTCTTTAGTCTGGTAGGCAAATCAGAATTTTAAGCAAGAAAATGCACAACCAGAAAGAAACACAACCACAACCAAGATTCAAGTATTTAAAGTGTGTATTTCTAGCTCTGATTGTTCCAGCGACATTCATATGATTATTTTGGAGATATCTAGGGGTGGGTAAACAATAAAGAGTAATAGAAAGAAATAAAAAGCAGAAGCCAGAGAGGTGAAGATTTTGCAAGAAAAATCTTGATTACTCAGGGTGGTGGAGAACAGCCCAATTATTTTATCAACATCCAGCATTTGTGCTGCCACGCTACACTCTGCAAGTAACAGCTCAGCCGTGGAGGTAAATACTAATGGGGCATTTTCTCCTGCAGAACATTGATCCTGAGAACTGAAAAACCCACAAGACATCCCAGAAGTCAGAATACACAGAAAGCTGAGCAGAGCTGGTTGTCCTCATTCTTTTAGGCCATTCCTTTTTTTTTTTTCTCCCCAGGATAAAAAGAGTTTCTTTTATTCTAACGTACTGCTTCAGTGGTCCAGCCAAGGCTCACTGCTTTCTCTTGGTGAAAATCCAAGAGCTTCTTTGGATTATTGCAGCAATAACTGCGCCCTATTCATCTGTACACAAAGAGAAGGATTTCTTTTAGGAAGACGGAGGTTCCAGTATCATTTTCTGGAAATGAACAGGCCTCCACTGAGGTAGGAACACTTTCTTTTTTCCTTTCTTCTTTAAAGTAAAAAAATAACCCAACCACCAGCCACAGAGAACATTATTTGTTTTACAGAAAGAAAGAACCTTCTGTTCCTTGACCTCTCATTAAGAAAGTGGCCTCTGACCACAGTAGCATGTTCTTTAAACAAATCATGTTCCATTTTTGGAGTAAGACCATGGCCTAATAATAGTCCAAATTATCACTTACAAGGCACAATTACTGTCCTACCCGTAGTGCCAGGTAGTAACAGAAGTGTTTGGGTCTGGTTTGTGGGGTTTTTTTGGTGGGTTTTTTTTTTGTTTGTTTGTTTTTTGTTTTGTTTTTTTTTTTTTTTAANTACTTTATTATCTTTTCCTCCCGTTTTTTTTGTTTTTGTTTTTGTTTTTTTTTTTTAAAAGAGGAATAACCAAATACAGGCACACTGCAATCTACAGGCCCACTGAATAAATTCTAATGATGAGATACACAAATCACGTAACTCTGAATTCCTAAATGGAATTAGCATCTTGTAATAAAAAACCCCAGAGGTGTTTAGCTCTAAAAAGGTCACAGAACTTAAAAATAATGCAATTTAATGCAGCAATGCGTAGTAATGAAATGGAAGAGCGACACCATTTCCGATTGACAAAAGGCAACTGAAGTGTTCAACAGCAGCTTTCTGCATGGGAATCCATTCCATATCCAAATCACAAACTTAAACCACCTTTGGAACTTTTTCTCCACCATCCAGGCACAGCGCACACAAATACCACTCAGTCAGTCTCTGCTGCCCTGCTCGATTTTAAAGTCCCCCTCATATAAACTGCTCTATGGCCACAGACAACACACTCTGAGATAACAGGTCATCTTGAACTTAGAGAGTTAAGCCCAGATAATAAAGGCATATTAATATCATCTTCACACACTTCCAGGGAAGCAACACAAATCAGACAGCTTCATTAACAGACATATGCAGTTATCACCTTTTAAATCAGAGGCATCCAATACAGATCCTATATGCATGAGATCCAACACGGATCTCATCACACACTCAGAGCCCCGTACTTAAAAGAATGAAGTGCAGAAAACACAGTCTCCTCGAAGCCATGTAATTCCGCTCAGACACTGGTTATATAAACAACTAACACAGGCACATATGGTTAAGGAAGCAATACTTAAAAGGAAGCCTAAAGGAATAATGAAGTAATTTAGCATTTTAAATTACTCTAAGTTTAACTAGCTCACCTTCACTTTAGAATTAAAATGCTGGCAAAGCCTTCGTGAAGTAGATTTTATAAATTCTAAGAGTTCAACAAAAGAGACTGTCGTTAATACTTAGCAGATAACAAATAAATTATTCATTAGTAGAACTCACATTTGGGTTTTATTACACTCCATAAAATATACAGGAATCTTGAAGTACTGAAAGAGTGCAGGTAAATACAGTATTCAAGCAGTCACTATTTCTATGTACATGCTCATTAATTCTTCATAAACCCCACAAAATTATCAAATAGATCAAAATATTGTCCCGTGTTTCCACACTATGTTCAGAAAAACCAGCTGATAATTTACAATATCATAAAGATTTCCAGTTTCACAATACAAAAAGGATAAAAAGGAAATTGGAATCAGTTTGTAGTAATTTATTTGTACTTTACCAGGACATGCAAGGATTCCTTGCATGTACAAACAAATTCACTTGAAAAGTAGCAGTTATAATTAAAGCAGAGCCAAATAAAGTAAATATTCATATTAAACAGATGAAACTTCAGCTTACTTATGTCAGTTTTTCATTCTTCAGGCAATTGAAAAGAACCACAGTAGTCTGTCATAAATTAAAAAAAAAATAAAAATTAAAATTTGGGCAAGTCTGAACTATATTACAGGGACCTGTTTCTGCTGTTTATTTTCTAAATGGAGCACGACAAAGATACACAGCTCTTCCCACAGACCAGACACGGTACTTTTTTCTCTAATAGGGAAATATACTTTTAAGTTCACCTCCCCCCCACCCTTGTAACTCCAGGATTTTTTTGATTAAAAAAAAAAGTGATAGGGATATACAATGTTTATACAAATTTATGATGTAAGGAAGTGGACAAATTATTGAAAAGAACTCAGTCACCACAGGGTTATCAAGACATTTCATTTCATTTTCTTATACTAGTGTGTTTTTAAATTAAAAGAAATCTCAATCCAAATCCCAAAAGTTAAAAAAAAATAATCTAAAACTGTGCAACAATTACTTCCTCCCTCCCTTTATGTCCCACCCCTTCCCTTGTTTATTACACTGTACATTTTTCACCCTGACTTCACCTTATTAGCTGGTTTAATTTTAGTATTATAAAAGTATGACAACTTCGTTTTCATTTCACCTAAAAGAAAAAGGAAACAAAACTTAAAAGTATGTCTGCTTTCTTTCATGGTACATTTAATAGTGTCGGAAGGCTTTCAGATGATTAAAAAAAATAAAAATCAACATTTAAAACCAAATCTAAGCTTCTTTTCCAGAAGTAATTAAGGTTTGGTTGAAACAACTTCTCAAATAACCTATTCCAGTTTTCACAAAAACGTATTTAATTAAAAAAATCTTTAAGTTATTTGGTCCTTTGGCAATTTGCAGCACAAACAATGCCTACTGTACCAAACTCATTTATTGCCTTCAAAATGGTTTTAGTTTTATTGATAATATTTAAATCTAGCATCCTTTGTGTTGTACAATAGCGTTGTTCATTTACATCAAGTAGGGTGCCCCGTCTGCAGAAATTACTCCCGGCACCAAAACCAGAATGGTAGAATATAGTTAAATAAAACAGTTTTGACATTCTTTATTTTAACTTTTTTTTTTT